>CM067298.1:72388076-72585663 GCA_034231615.1 Meghimatium bilineatum | reverse complement strand
GCACAATTGGCACGCACAATATTACTATTTCATAAATGTTTCGATATTAACTTTATATCTCCTTGTATATATTCTCAATGCAACGAAAGAAAAACATTCTCGAAATATCTCATTTTTAACCCACGGTATGAAAGATGTACGATACGCCTATACATGCAATTACTGTAAGGTTTATTTTAAAATACCATAAAATCGTTACTACCTAAATAACGACATTCGTAGCGACTGCTGCGATAAATCCTCTCAATATAGATAATAAATAATCATAAATCTGTAACGTGGTTATGAAATGATGCACTATGTAAAATATATAATCTATACGCTCAGTAATTACAGAGAAAAATGTAAATATCGGTGGACAATTATTTATGAAACACACTATAATTAGTTAACAAAATATATTAAAGAACCAAGAACGCGTCAAATTTTGAGGGAAATTTCCTTAGGGATTTTCCTCTTCTACCCGCTAGTATAGCTAGGAAACGCTGTACTGCTCCAGAATTGTTTTATGCAATAATCTGATTAATCATCACATATCTTGGTATATCCGACTTGTTTTCGGGCTTTGTATTTGCTGGTTAAATAACATTTACATATGATCTGTCGCTTCAGTCAAGATGAGTATTGATGTGTGAGATCATCCACGAACTTCTAGATACACATTCTCTTGGTACAAAAAAGAGGCGGCTTTTACTAATATTAAAAGCTGGAATTTAAAGTAGGACTACGATATTTACCAATCCGTTAGTCAGAATAGCCCTGCGTGCTGATTTCACACAGCGTCACTAATGGCCGATACGACTGATTATTAGCCGCTTTGTATATAATATGTGTCGTCAGTAAATGAAAACCACGTAAAAAAGTCGGATATACCTTACAAGTAATGCTGCAAGAGATCAGCACACAGATTTTCCTAGAGAGGAACGTGTTTTGTTTGAGAATTCGTTCAAAACGGGAAATCCCTACTATTTTTAGTAGCATCTGCCTCTTTCAGTAAATTTTGCTAAGCCCATGCGAATCTAGAAGCTTGTAGATCAGCATGCATGATTATTCTTGGGAAGTAAAAAAAAAAGTAACCCATAGCATTTATTAATGCCGTAGGGGTGTGAGATGTTAGCGATCTCACATTTCACAGGCTCTGCAAATGAGGGCGGTAGCCATCTCTTCTCCCTCGCAGTCTTTACTTCCCGGATTAATCCGGTACCCATTTAAGGCTGGGTCGACCTGGGAGCCGTTGCGATCTGAAAACATTTCCGCCTCAACTGGGGAATGAACCCAGGACCACTCATATGCGAAGCCAGTGCGCTAAACACTGCGCTAACGCGGATTCTTGGGAAGTACTATATTGTAAAGGAGATATCGGGCTATTTTTAGTAATAACTGACCCTTTCTGTGAAATCAGTACTATATTTATCTGTATTTCTGGTTGTCTGAATCAGCTTGTCAAGCTATTCTGGAATGAGTTCGTCACTAAATATACAGTCTTTAGGACTGATCGAAACCATTCTTCAAAAGTGACGCTAATATACGCTTCGCGTAATTTCCATTGGCTGTCGACACAAAATATACACAACATGACTAAAAAGACGAATGATTCCCAATGAGTACATATGTCTATATTATCATGATCATCCCTATATATATATATATATATATATATATATATATATATATATGTATATATATATATATATATATATATATATATATATATATATATATATATATATATATATATATATATATATATATATATATGACCTTCTCACTCATTAGGAATTGTTCTTCTAATGTGACGCATTGTAACAGTAACAAGCTCTGCACTTGGTGTGACAGAAAATAACTTGTTACCGAAACATATAGTTGACTGTCTGTCCTGGACAGACTAGTGTGACAGAAAGAAGATCTGCAGCGTCACAATAATTTGCGACGGAAGAAAATGCCTTTTAGGACTTACTGGAATACTGGTGCTGCGACCAGGTCTAAATCTGTGTAATACTGCTCGACATCAATCAGTTAACCAAAGCACTCCTTCACAAGAATATGAGGTTTATTTACACAAGCGAATATACATCAATTAATAGCATCATACTCATAAGAGAGGCAAATAAACACTAGTCACAAGTCCCAATCTAGTCTTATTCGAGTCCGTCCTCAACTCTGCAGACTAATTCTAAATTGTCTTCAACTGGGCAATAATATAATAATCGCCGATTACAAATTACGCTAGCACATCCAGGAATTGTTTCACTCGGGTTATGAGCTAAGTCTTAGAGATTATACATCGACTGACTATCTGGCCCTGACTCTTCGACTCTCCTGGGAGACCGAAAACTGACTATCTCAGCTGTGAGACTAAACTAGGACTTGTCTCTCCTGGGAGACAAGCACAGACTGTCCGAGACAAGCCTGATAGAGACTTACGGAGACTGACTCCAGGGACTACTTCCTCAGGAGTGAAATGCGACCACCCTGCTCGGCAGTCGATAATGCAATTCTTCTTCCTCCTCCACTCCTAAATTCCTCCAAACTTCCAGAAACTTCCAACCAATCAAAAGCTTTCATTTACACAAGAGAAAACATTCAATGTGTTGCATTTCATGCCGTCCATCTCTTGCTATCTATGAAGGATTTTCACTTCTTACTGTGAAACCCCCTCATGTGAAGGGTTCCGCAACCTATCACAGCATTTGATTGTTCACGTTATTTTAATTGGTCACTGAGAATGTACTTGACAACCAATTAAAATCACAGGAAAAACAAAACATCGCATTAAAAGGACATTTCCCCCATTGAACTAACATATCTTATATGTCGATGGGAAATGTATTAATTGACGAGGGATTCGTTCTAGAGTATGTACAAGGCATATAAATTGTGCAACAGAACGTTGTTTTAAGAACGGGAAACCCTAGCAAAGTTTGTTGACAACTAACTGTTTTTTAACTCCTAAGCATGACCTTTTTATATTTTGATGTTTACCGTTTATGCATGATCGTCTACTATTTAAGACCTACTGGTTAATTTGAAATCACGCCTTCTTAATGATCCATCTGACTATTCCCGTTATATTCATTGGTCACTATGATTATATGAACAGCCTAAGAATTCACCAGCAGTCACTATATTGGGTGCCACCTGGAGGAAGAAGAAGAGGGAGACCTAGAGAAACTTTACAAAGAACCATTAATAGAGAAGGCATGTCAATGAACCTAAACAACACGCAACAATTGAAAGACCTGGCAACACAAAGACAGAAATGGAAAGCTATGGTTTCTGCCCTATGCGCCGCCTATGACCCTGGAGGAACATAACACTATGATTATAATTTGTGTGACTGCTAATGAAAATCAAGGAAATAGTAAAATGAGTAATGTAAGAAGACTGGATATCATACTAACCAATAAGTAAACCTATAGGCTAACTGTAGACGGTCATGTTTGAAATCAGCAAAATGAGGATTCGTGAAAAAAAATGATGTATTTGATTGATCCATGACCGTAAGAAGAAGCAATTATGTGCATAGGGGATTGGAGAAGTGCTTTAATTATGATAATATCGTTTTAGGGATGATCATTTCGGTGTTTGAATGGTCTATTTTCGTTTCCCAGATGGTTAGTTATTCACACTTACTGTTAAGCGTAGGGGTGATTGGAGCTCGAGCTTGTGTTCCAAGGCTAGATGCGTCGCCTCGTATGTGTTATGACCGTGTTTATTTAAGATGTCCCTTACTTTTTCTAGCCATCTTCTTCGTTGTCTTCCTCTGGCTTTGTACCATGATCTCGTTTAGTTATAATTCTGTATGGGCAACTTGTTGTGATGCATTCTCATAATATGGCCATATAACTTGATCTAATGCCTTTCAATAAATTCTGTGCAAGGTAAACATAAACCTATTCTGTGCAACATAAACCTAATCTTTCCATGATGTCTTCATTTCGTAATCTATCAAGCCTGGTGACCCATGCAACTTTCCTCAAGCATTTCATCTCACATGTCACTATCTTTCTGTAATGTGAAGAGAGAGGCCAGATTTGGCACTGGTAACACAGTGTTGGTAAGAATATACTGTAAATCATTTGACTTTAAACTTCCATCTCGTTCTTTGGATGACTATGTAATGGTGAAGTTGTATGTTACTGCATTTGCCATTTGGTATCTCGTCTCTATCTCTCTATCAATACTAAATTATATCGGTGAATAAATACATACAATATAAAGTAAGATAAATAGGTTTTACAGAGAGCCCACAACAGAACAAATCGACGTTTCGAAAACAAGATATTGTAGAGACAAACACAGAAGAGCACACCAACATAAATCATCAAATGATTAAAATAAACAAAAAAATGTGCATTAATCGAAACTAAAGTAGAAAATCCGTTTCTGAAAATTCGAAATGACATTTAAGAAAGCTTAAAAAAATGTAACATCCATCCCTGGTTGTTAGACAAATCTTGTCCTTTGTAAACATTCTGAAAAGCACGTGCATTTGACTCTGATCTTCTTAATATCTATTGATACAGTCACGGCCTTCTGTCTTTGCTACACAGTTCTCAACTGTGAACAAACTATGTACAGCAGTATTATTTGAAGACCAAAATGGAGACATGTTTATTTATTTATTTGGAGTACAAGTAAATATTTTACGTTAACTAGATTTTAAACTCAGATGAAAAAACAAAATAGATCTCATGTATGAATTACTGAAGACTGTTATGGATTAAAGTGTGCATTGAGCTTTCTTGTATTTATGGTTATGGTGAGCCGTGGTTATGATTATGGTTATCATTGTACTCCGGGAAAATAGGTGCTCAGTCTTTCCCATCATAGGGTATGTATGCTAATGCATCCTGTGGGTAGCTGGTTAACCATTCTTTTAATTTATGAACAGACCAGAACAAGTTATAATTCTACGTCTCAGAACAGGACACAACCGACTCCGTAGTCACATGTATACAAAGTTCAAGATTGGCAACACAGCCATGTGTACATGTGGACAGGCAGCACAGAGTGCCAAACATATACTTCAAGAGTGTTCTGAGCATGAAACGCTGAGGCAGACATATTGGCCAGAGGAAACAACACTGGAATCAAAACTCTATGGGACACTGTATGAACTACAAAAGACAGTGAGTTTTATTAAGGAGACAGAATTACAGATATAGACATGTTTCAAGTGAACGAAAGAAGAAGAACTCTTTCCTTCAGGTGTCCAGGTTCTACTACGATCACACTTAATACAGAATTATTGAAATCGCATATACATGTGTCATCAATAAAGGTGTTCACATCAAGCAAGCGCTTATGAAGTAGCTTCAACGCGTCGCTCTTATCTAGTGTCGACACCCGTCTATTAATGCCTTAGATTCATGCATGTCTGCTCTCTAATTACCTCACACATCAGCATGTCCCGGACATATCATAGATGTCACTCACTCGTACTGGCACATGCCATTTGGAATATTACGAAGCATATACTTGAGAGTCTGACACGGCTGCATTAGTAAACAGAGTGATGCAGTAGCCATCACGATCTCCATCCTCATATTTGATGTAGGTTTCCCTATGCTCTATTATGACTACAACCAGCGCTAACTATAAACCTCCAGCTAGACCTCTCTCTTCGATGCACAAATCCATTGGTAAACACAATGACGGCATTATTTATAGTGTAATTAGCTTCTTCTTCTTCTTCTTCAGCGTTCGCTCTCAAATAACCACAACGAATATTTCGTGTGATTTCCGCCAGGGAGCGTGAAGTACGTTGTGTTGCAAGTTCCACATTAAAACTGTGATTATTTGCACCCCGGTTGGCCACTTGTGGTCAGGACGTCCGAGGTCCAGCACATCCGTTTTCGTCATTCCTTTATTTCGGGTTTGGTCCCTGTGTAATTAGCAATATGCGGATATATTTCAAAATTTGTCTTTTCATTGCAACAAGGATGATTATAACTTTGTTAATGCCTATCATGACCCCATAACTCAGGAATCATTGTTTTTTCTGTTGACAAGATGGTGACTGTGGCTACCTATTCTGTTGTTTGTTCATCGTGTGCTATCCATGACATGTCGGGCTTAATTCTTTTTCACTTTTGTTCACAAATTTTATTGTGCAGTGGGTGTCTGTGGTCTGAGACGACATTCATTTATACTTTCCTATGCGCCAGAGTGTGATGGATACGTGGTGAGGAGAGTCAGAGCATATATATCATTTTTTATAACAGGAGTATCGACGACTATATGCATACATTCATTCTAAACAAGTTGCAGGAAATCATATTGCGATTATGATAGCATAAGGATTTGCAATCCACAGTCGACTACAGACATGACCAACTGATAAGAGAATGACCAGCATCCGCTGCCCAAGACGAGTGCTGCGAGCTCTTCCCTACATTACTGTATCGTTTTCTCGACACTATGTTTGATAGACTGTTATAAATCATTATGCTAGATAACGCAACCTATCCCAATGCTCAATGTTTGGTCTATCAATTATGCCCTTGGGTAGGTCAGTCTTCACTATGCAATAATTCAAAGTGCACAATACCATGCCCGTTTTCTCAGGGATTACCTGGGTACTTGATTCCTTACACCAATTCTCTGTAACATTCAATGTCTTCTAAATGCCGTGCGCCATTTTATGTCTGCCCAAACCAGTTCTGTAAGTTATGATGTCATTAGCAAAGGTGATGATATCGTAGGTTCGTCCCTTTTTTGCAGAGGGTTGAATATTTTTACTGTATAGATCATGAACAAAATAGGTGGTGATATAGGAAAGCTATGTAGCAGTCATGGGTAAATTTATATGAAGTCTAATGTCCACATTCCCAAGCTTAATGCCTATCTTAGTGGACAACAGCTATCCAGTACAAGAGCCACGTATTTATTCCACAGCTCAACACAGATATAATCAATTTTAAGGTTTCTTATTTCTTATTGGGTCAGGTTATGTGGCGGCGTGGTACAGAGCGCATCTCTGACGGCCACAGTGTAGCGGGTTAAAATCCCGCCTTAGGTAATTCTGCATTTGAACTGATCAGAAAACAATGATAAACTAATGAACGTATTTATATTATCTAGAAAATAACTAAGAAAAAATGCTTGGTTATTGCTACAACCTGACTAAGATATACTGCAAATTTAAAATATATATATATATATATATATATATTGGTTTATATAACCAACAGCATAACACTTTTCGCTGTTACTGAGTCCATATTAGCAGATGCTGATGCAGACTGATGGTTCCTGTAGCTCACTGGATAAACATACTTCCCATTCCGGCATGCAGGCGTCCAGCACTACCAAGTGTCTAAGATTCCTTGCAGCAGCAGCAGTACTACTGTTTTTTCAACACCAGTAGAATCTGTTGTGTGCAATACTCTCCCATGAATTAGTGTCTATGCTTTCGTGTCGTATGTAAGTCAGTAATGTCTTCAGCGTGTATTTAAAACTCTTCTGCTGCCCACCGGCCTTGCGGAGGCCTGTCTTGAGTTCTCCTTATAGCATTTATTTGGCATACGAAGTTCTTTTTTGCGAACAATTTGACGCAATGTGTCTGTACCTTCATCAGCATTGTGTGTATTTACAATATAGATTTCAGCAGTACCTCACTATCTGTCATTTAAACCAACCAGCGGATTTTATTATCTTGCAGAGATAACTCAGGTGGAAGACTTACATATTACATGTACAAATAATGATATGTGGCCGTCTGTGGCTATGTTGATAGGGCGCAAGACATAGGAAGAAAAGACAAAGAATGTATCACCATAGTTAGCATCAAGCTTGGTGACAAGAGTGTGAGCACGAGGACCAATTCTCTTGTACGTCGGGCCTACTAGCGATATGGTTACACACGTCCACTGTTAGCAGAAGGGGTAAAAACACGGAATATATTAATTTAAAATCGCATAATTCGGATGTGTCGGTCCATTGGAGCAAAAAAAAACTGGGACACGACGCATTTTCCAGTTTCTGTATTACATCCTTCTAAAAATCTATAGTTTGTTCCATAATTCATGTTAATAACTTGAACTTAATTTTCACAAAAATTACCCGATGCATAGCAACCATATTTAGTCTTATACACAGCACGTCCTTAGGAATTAATATATTGCAAATTGATAGGTAGATTGGAAAATGCAAATAAATTGTTTTGCTATATATAGTATTGCATAAGCAGAAAAAACACTCACTTTTTACATTTTACCGTAATACACAAAATTGTGGATGCAAAGGCGTATCCGATCTTCATATAATAATAGGAAATGTGAGATAGTTATTATTGCTTCCAGAGTATATATAAAGCAGTTATTAAATTTGATGATCTAAACGTTTTTTTTCTTGTGAAATTTGCGTTGAAGAGGAATATGTGTATTTTCATTAAATAAAGGTGACTGCAAAACAAACAAAAAATTGTTGCGAGAAGCAAACAGTGAAGTACTAGCTGATTTTTTTTTATTATACGTCCGTGATATTGTTAAAATCAGAATAGACAATACCGAGATAGAATGTGTGGATAAATTTGAATACTTAGGAGCAAACATCAACAGTGCAGGAAACTGCATGGCAGAAATAAGGAAGAGATTGGCAATGGCATATTGCAAAATAACACGTCTGAAAAATATATGGAAAAACAACAAAATAAAACGAAAGTGCTAATGTTACGAACTTTTAATTTTCCGGTTGCAACATACGGTTGTGAAACATGGACATTAAGTAAACAGCTGCAAAGAAGATCAACGCCTTCGAGCTGAAATGCTACAGGAAGATACTTAGAATATCATGGAAGGATAAAATCAGAAACTCAGATATTATAAACACATTTAATATTCCAGAGTGTTGGTTACTAAACACAATAACAAAAAGAAAACTACGCCTGTTTGGTCATATACAGAGACATAACTGTTTAGAAAGACAAATAATGGAGGGAAGAGTACCTGGGTAGAGGAGAAAGGGCAGACCAAGAAGACGATGGACAGACGACGTTAAAGATAACATGAATACATTGCTAGAAAATGCAAGCCACATCGCCCAAGACAGAGAGAGAGGTTCAGAGAGTTCATTGGGAAGACAACGTTCTGGAAGGAGTACGTCACATGACACAGATATTGTTAGAAATGTGGTGGATGTGAGAGCAACAAAAACTGGCACATAACTACTTTATTCGGATTCTTAATACTCAAAAGAACAACTACTGATAAGGGCTGGATAAAAATCCAACCATTTCTTTGCTTATATGTCTCTTACTCTTGAAGCACATGCTCTTCACATTTTCTCCAGTACTAAATATATGTTTGTGCGAGGGCATCGCATGTTACGTTTGTTACATCACACAGTGGGAAAGTCTTGTCTAGTGTGGCAACTTGACCTTTGACTGGATTGAGGTGTGAATGGTAAGATGGTAGCCGAAAAGAAGTATGACCATGGTCAACGATGATTAGGTCAATTATAAAAAGTCTTCGTTCTCTTTGCTCATCTCACTTATTAGAACAACTCTGATTTGAATTTATTGCAGCAAAAAATACCTTTTATTTTGTAAGCCAAGTCATGATTTCTTGCTTTGTGCTTGATCAAGTTGGAATTTTGTCTTCATACGCTACTACAGTGTGATAGGAGCCATTGTCCATAGAAATACATGACGACCTAGACGGCGCTGGTAGAACTGAGTTCACTAACCAATTACTGAAAATAATGTCATTCATTTCGGTGTGATAGTCTCCACAATCTGTAGATAATGCTTGGAAAATAAGTTCTGCCCTACCGACAAGACTATTTGCATCACTGCCAGCATGACATATAACATTGCCTTTACCGTTGCTGCTTGGAATTTCCATTTTATTAGTTTCGTCAAGTGATTGTCACTCATTATCAAAAGTATGGTGAGCATTTACACACGGTTCATCCAGTTATTGTGCAGTCACATTTTGTATAGTAGTAATTTTACACTTCAAACTCATATTGTAATAAAACTCTCAACTCTATATATAAATTGTTTAAAACGAACAAGATACCACAATAAAAATACATCGAATATACGACACTCCTTTGAGTAAAGTGGAATTTAGCTATAATTTTACAATTAAACAATTACGTCATCCAACAAAAAAAATACTGCACAACTGACATTAAATGTCCGGATGTGTCTTCTATAGACATACCACATTATGTCTGTGCTTTTCATTGGTGACAATCTTGACAGCACATCACAATGACCAATGAAATCACGAAGATATTCATGCCAAAGAAATTATCAAAGTCTGTCAATAGCAATGAAATATCTAAATAAACGATTAACAACGCACATTTCGCACTCATGGAAATTTGATTTCCGTACAATAGTCTCGATTTCATGCGCATGAAAAAAACTAAGACACAGCTGCATTTCACAGCAGAATAATTCAATCACTGATGACGCCGTCAATTTTATCGTGCCTTTAATTTGCAAATGGTTAAGCAAAATAAATTAAACAGGCTACTAGAAAAACTTACGGTAACTATGAATAGAAATAGATAAAAAAGTATATTGTATAAAAAAATACAATAAAACTAAACAGAACAATTCTCCACGTATAGGTCCAAATGGGAGTTTTTGTTTTGCAAGAAACTAATAACGTATAAACTAAACAAAACCACACAAAATTGATAACTGAACTGACTAGGCCATGTTTCCCTTACGCAGAAATGAAACCCGGTAACAGTTGTGGAAATGTATCCAGTACAAAAGAACATGCGTGCTTTAATTATAAACAAACTGGAAAGTTTGAAATTAGAGGCAATAGAGATGTGGTTCTATAGAAGAATACTGAAAATACCATTGAATGCCAGAAAAACTAATGTAGAGGTGTTGAAAGAATCAAAAGCGAAACGGACCTAAATCAATAATATAAGAAAAAGACAATCTTCATTATTTGGCCACTTCATGAGACAAGCAGGTTTGGAGAACATAGTCACAACAGGCAAAACTGAAGGCAGCAGAGACATAGGGCGATAATGAGAAAATATTAGTTTGACAACTTGGCACGGCAGGGAAACAACAACGATCTTGATACATAATACTGTGGACAGAGAGCTGTGAAGAACCATGATCGCCTACACCAGACGGCATGGCACCTGATGATGATTGATGAGTAATGACGAGGTTGCAAGGGCGTGGGGGTGGGTGAGTTTAGGGGAAGGAAAGATACAAGAAGGATGATAATTTGACAACGTTGGAATAAATACACAACCAAATATAGACATAAACATATATATACATCCACAAATACATATGCATATATATATATAAATGTATACACACAACAATACATAAGAAATACATATAAAACAACATCGACACATAGATGTGTGAAGGATACGCACACAAAATGCACAGATATGTAAATGTATCCTCACTCAAGGAAGGGCTTACACAAGAATAGGTATACATAATGAAACAGAATGTAGATAAGTGTATTTGTAACAGTATATTCTTTTCGAAAAGGTTTATCGCGTCGTTCAATATAACTTGTTATCTTTTATCACTCTGCTGACTTAATTCTAACCATGTGGTAATCATGTAGTGGTCATGCAGTAATCTCTTCTTGGCTTCAATAAATACAGAGGCACTTCTTGTTACAGGAATAAAATGTCGTTTAATATAAACATCAAGCCAATGACACAAATCAATTAAATTCTGGAGTAATTGATATCTCCGTGACGTATAATATATCACCAATATAAAATATACAATGTCAAGATATTCATAAACTACTCTAGCACTTCCAGGAATTAGGCACACGTTATAATATGAGCTTAATGAGATTATAGACTATCTCATTATTCTACTATTTATCTCACTTTCTCTCGACTATCTTCCTTTCCATTTCAAGTCGGACCGACCTTCTACCAAGACTGCAGCTCTCTGCCTGTCTGTTTGCCAACTCAACTAGGACTTGTCTCACCAGGGAGACAAGTAATTTCGACCGTGTCCCGGGGTCTCTGTGGGACACTCCTCCGTGACGTATAAAATATAAAATATACAATGTCAAGATTTTCACAAACTACTCTAGCACTCCAGGAATTAGGCACACGTTATAATATAAGCTTAATGAGATTATAGACCATCTCCTTATTCTACTACTAATCTCACTTTTTGGTCGACTAACTTTCTTTCTATTTCAAGTCGGAGTTGTTAAACTCAACAAGGGACTTGTCTCTCAACAAGTACTAACTCTCTGGACGGTCCCGGGGACTCTGTGTGACGCTCCGTGTCACTCTGCCGGGATTCTCCTGTGGGATTCTGTCTCACCCTCTTTTTGTGTCCTCCGGTGAGGTTCTTAGCTCCACCCCTCGTCTTACTCCCCACCTATCAACTTCTCTTCTCCTCCGCGCCTCACTGCTTCTGACTCCACCTCTACATTATCACCTGTCAAACTCCTGTACGCGTTTATTAGAGCATGCGTAACGTTTGATGTCCCTCTCTGGTCGGAGCCATGCCCTTGGCGTTACGCGCTTAATACTCTTGCCACTTCCATTGTCTGGTTGTTTCAAGTATTCACGAGTTCAGACGGCCTGTGTGAGTTTGTAGACTCTCGTCTGAACCTAGCCCAAACATCTCATTGTCCTTTCTGGGGTGTGGTGTAATGGCGTCGTTTGCCTCCCGTGACCGAGTGCGTAAGATGCAGACTTGTGATAACTAATATTGCCTTTAGCTAAAACGTACTAGCTTGTTTCAGACTTTCTGTCTGACATCTGCGCGAACAACTCGTCTGCAATTTAAAGTATTTGTATCAACATTTTCACAAGAGCAAAACATTCAATGTGTTGCATTTCCCCAGTCCATCTCTTGCTATCTGTGAAGGGTTCTCACTTCTTACTGTGAAACCCCCTGCCTGTGAAGGGTTCTGCAACCAGATACTATCACACATTAACATAAACACACACACACACACACTTATATAAATATATTCATGCATCCACATAAATACTTTCTTACATACATAAAAGCAATAACATGAACATTCGCACACATAAATATATACATATATTAATATAAACGTTCGTTCACAATAATATATTAACATGCAATGCTATAATACATGCATATGTACACATACAAATGTGTAGCCCAAAGTAATTGTATGGATACATAGAACCATGTAAAACAAAATGCATATACAAATAACTGTACATGTGTGGGCACCCATCAGTAAGATAATTGCAATAACAAATAGAGGAAAACAAAGTCAAGATATGTAAATGATTAAACAAAATTATACCAATAAGGTATACAATAAGGCACAATTGATGGAATAGAGTACACAATACTCACATGTTAACATACGAAAAAAAGGACATAAAACAAATATACAGAAGACTGGCAAACATAAAAATAATTACTAATGTACGTGTACACGGACAAACAATTGCAAGGATCAGTACAATACAGGAGTAGAGGTTATAAGGAAGAAGTAGGTAACTCAAACAAACCGGTGATTGATGTTCATGACGTGTAAGACTCCCATGTGGCAAATGAGACGATATTCTAAAGAATAACGATGCCGGTCACCAGTATAGCAACGTAACAAATCAAAACCATCTTTATATAACCGTCATTATATAACCGTTTTTATAATTTATATAATCGTCTTTAATTTGTCAGTATGGTACCGCAAAAAAAAAAATAAAAAAAATAGCGCACGTCAAATGCGCGCCGACAAAAGCGCGTCGGTAAAAGCGCGCAGACGAATGCCCGTCGACGAATGCACACAATGCTAAGAACCCCGACAATTGCGCGCAAGCAAAAAACGTGCAAGGGACGTAACAAAAACGCGCAAGTGAAATGTGCGCTGACAAAAGCGTGGCAATAATTAATAATCGAATATTAAATTAATACGACGAGTAGAACGTCTGTAGGAGTATGAGAACGAACGCTGAAGAAGAAGGAAAAGAAGAATTAACATTTATCAAGATTCCTTCAATGTACCCGAAAAAACACCTAGTAACACTTGTACTCGATATTACTCGGACACTATTTTCCGATGTTTTAATCAAGGTTGTGATATGTTCCCCTTTTAATTGAAGTGCACAACATATGTGAACTGTTTTCTTTATTTGACACTGACTTTATAGTGTGATGACATTGACAGAAATGTGACTGCAATGTTGCATAACACGCGAACGGTGTATTCTTGAGAACGTCCAAGAAAGACGCATATGTCGTTTTAAAATTACACACCGAATAGATGGAAACACCGTACATATACTATTTTAAATATAGTGTAGTTATGTGTTTTCGTATTTTATATATCGCAAATAAGACATTTTAAAAATATGTTGCTCACGGTCATATGTTGCTGGGACTAAGAAGAAAATAATAGCAACACTGTTTGTCTTCCATGCATGTCGTAAGAGGCGACTAAGGGTGTTACAGGGTAAAGAATGGAACCATTTTACACGAGAGTTTGGGGCTGTGAAGAGCAGCAAAAATAGCGGTGATATTACCTTACTGGCACGTCGTACAAGGTGACTAGGAAGGTTATAATATGAAGTTGGCTATTACGTATAGAGGAAAAGTGATGCAGAAGTCATTATGAATCGGATGTTTTAGGCCAAAAAGCGCATATAATGCAGCAAAGTTGTAAACCATAGCACAACATATTCAGATCTCCTCATGATAGATATCCTGTTAATCTGCAGGCGTTTGCATACTGATGCCGAAGATAGAGCATTTTAAATTCATTTCCGATATTATATGTATTTGTCTGTCTGCCTGCCTCTTCTGATTCATTCACCATTGGTAAATTACTAGGAAGACACATACATTGGTAGACAACGAAGAAACCGACATGCGAATCCAAGGTTATCCTTGCAACTGTGGAACATCCGAGATCGCGTGATCGAGAACCTTCCTCGAACCTACAATTCAATGTAAACCTGGCATCGTTCATCGGTCTACAAATTGGTCGATCAATTTCGTCGAGAACAGGATCACCACGACTTGAAAAATCAAGAGGTTTCAGGCAGGCTTCATACACCCAGAGGCATGCAAGGCAAAATACGTTCGTCTTAATCGAAAAAGTCTACATGTTTTGATCCCAACATATGGAGCAGTGCCATTATTGGATTACTTGAGAGAAGCAGCTGACAACATTAACATTTGACTTTATTTAGCTGACATAATTATAACATTTTGACAAGTTATTGGGAGATTTGTAGAGGAAGATATACTTAAATATTATTCTAAATTATCCATTTGATTGTAGTGAAAACAATAAGTTACGTTTGACACATTACAACAATGTTTTCTAACAGTTGATTTTCAACCAACTTAAATTATTGTATGTGCTTTTACCCTGAGTGCATTTATCCTGCGCGCTTAGGCCTTTGCGCGCATGTGTTTGCACGCTTTTGTTTGCGCGCATTTGTCTTGCGCGATCAGGTCGGGTCACAGGGTCGTCAACAGGGACACTTGACATAATCGGCTGTACTGTTAAAAATTGCACATTATATACATTCACAAAACCTTTATAAATGTATAATTTTGAGAGAAAATGTTTTAATATAATTATTGTTTACTGGCAAAAAATGGTTTAATAGGGTCGTGGAAGTTGGATGCAAAAGATCTTTTCAATCTAACAAGTAGTTTTGGACAAAAATAATTCCAACTGAGTAACATGAATAATAGGACAATTGTCCTGCTATAAGAGAGATCCGATGGGAACTTGAGAGGGAAAAAAACAAAAACAAAAGCGAATGATATGCTAATCAATAATATACATTAAAGGGGCTGTCCATAAATTACGTCAAAAGGTAGGCGTGGAGGAAGGGTATGAAACAGTTCGACAGTTGTTGACAGAGGATGGGGATAGGTTTGAGAAAAGTTGACGTAAATAATACTGTTTTATACACCAATTAAATAGTTAGAATTTGATTATCGTCTACATCATTACCACGTATCTAAAATGTGACACAAAACGTGTTGCTTTCGCACTAATTTTGCTAAAACGTTTCTTTAGGAGGGAGGGGTGTAAATGTTCTGAAATAATTAATCAGTGTTGCATTCTTGAGGTTGTTGTCAAAAAGGAAGGGAGTTGAAAAAATTGCAAAAATGTGTTTACATAATTTATGCCAGCCACCAATACATAAATCCGCAAAATCATAAAGAATGGATCAATAATGAGAAGTGAAAGTGTATTGGGTTGAGATAACAACAAATTGACAGACATGCATCAAAATCATCGATATTTGTGATCTTGCAGATGTTGAAGAAGGTTGTTGCTTGGAAACAGCATGTTGGATGATAACGTTAAACATAACACAGCCATACTGTGATTGATGGAAATTTGAATGAACATTTTAACACAAGAATGACTTATCACTATGGAGCCTCTACGGACACAAGCAAAAGAAAACATATTCAGAGGCTACTAGCAGCGGACACACATTCAGAGGCTACCTGCAGCGGACACACATTCAGAGGGTACTAACAGCGGACACACATTCAGATGGTACTAACAGCGGACACACATTCAATGGGTACTAACAGCAGACACACATTCAGATGGTACTATCAGCAGACACACATTCAGATGGTACTAACAGCGGACACACATTCAGAGGGTACTTACAGCGGACACACATTCAGAGGGTAATAACAGCGGACACACATTCAGAGGGTACTAACAGCGGACACACATTCAGAGGGTACTAACAGCAGACACACATGCAGCATGTTCGATCACGTCTTTCTCCGGAAATGCGTCAGTTCACATACAGCGAAGTTTATCGTGCGTGGCTGATGTGACCACTTGCACTAATCCCCTCTCAATTTTGTTGACTAGTTCAAGGTAAAGACAATTCAATTACGCTTTGCAACAAGCAGAACTGCAGGAGATGACAGAAGATGTAATATACCATCGTTGTGCTCTCTAGATGTCTTCTCTCTAGATTTTATATAGTAGTTTACTCCTTAGCCTAGGAATTCTCGTGCTAACCCGTTATGCAGCGGGTGAATATGTGAGACAGAAGTTACAAGTAAGAGATTTGACATTGGTTTTCAAAAGCATGTATTCGCACATCCATTTCCACTGTAGTTGCCACACTCTCACATCCGTACAAAAGAGAATGTGTTATTAAAGAAAGATTTATCAACACCTCAACAATTTTCAAAAGATGGAATGTATTCCGACCAATGAGAACGTGCATCTGAAATAGTAATCAAAAGAGAGAATGTCTCAAAACTATTCAGAAAGTACACCTGTAACAATAATCATAAGACGAAGTGGTCCAAAACTAGTGAGAACGTAAGCTACTGGTATGTTCATGATGATCTTTCCGTAACTGTGGAGGTGTATGATAATTATGATCATTGGACTGTATACACAGAAGCTGCTGGTCCGTTAGAGAATTAGAAATATTGCGATTGCTCTCATGATAATAACAATAATCCGTATTCACAAATGTATATAATAGAAACTATATTTGGTCTATAAAGTCGTGTGCACTGATGTCACACAGATTCGCATTAAGACATTTCATATCCCGCAATGTAACCGTCAATGAAAAGGAACTAAACCTCATATTTCGTTTTCTAACATAGATAAATAGATAGATCATACACACAATTCTCAATTAAATATAAAAGTAAACGTCGGACATTTTCGGCAATAGAATGTGAAATGAACAATGCAAAATAGATGGCCATTGTGACGATGTTATCGTTTACTAATATCGTATTATTATTAGTATGCTCCCGGGACCCAAGGATTAGAATCACTCGTGTATAGAAGCCGATTATGAGTGAAAAATGATTTAGCTAATGGCAAACATTTGTAATCTGTGTGTATGCCTCCAAATTGGACTCTTGAGAATATGCGACTCATTAATAACATTTTGACAACACTTCTGTTGATTAATAATTCTGATTCTTTGTTTCTGTTATCAATGTGAAGCATTTGCTTCCTCAATATGGAGCATTTGTTTCATCGATGTATAATAGAGTTATTTGTTTTATCACTGTGGGGTATTTGTTTATCAATAAGGAATACAATTTTTATTATCAACGTATGTATTTGATTTTTGAATGTGGATAATTATTCAATGTGGATTTATTATATCAATGCGGATTTATTTGTTTTATCAATGTGGTGCAGTTAAAAAACATTATAACACAAATAAAATGTGTTTTATTCCTAATCCGCATGTATTTTAACAGTATCCCTGAGCTTTTCATTGGCTGGTGACATAAATTTTACGGAAAATAACAAATGATTATTCTTATCACCAAAGATAAAGACGCTGTTTGGGTTCTGTGTGTAGTCGAACGGATATTCTGGAGCAGGACTTGCCCAAGTTGTTCTCCATTTATGTTCTGTGGATTACATCATTCATCATGGTTGATTCAACTTTTTCATTGCATTTCAAAACGTTCAAAGACGTGTTCTATCTCCTGTGTTATTCATCCCATATATCAATTGCATATGTAAAATTGAAGAAGACAACCTAAACAACCTCCTGAGCGAACAACTTTTTTCAGGCGATGAAGCAATAATAGTAACAACAAAAGAACAACTACAACAACATATAAATAGGCTCCACGCAACATTTAGGGAAGATAAACACAGAAAAAAAACTGAGATAATGTCAATCGGAAACACAGAAAGAATCGATGATCAAAAACTTAAACAGGTGAAACACTTATCTTGGAAGCATTATATCATCGAATGTGAAAAACATCAAAGAAATCCAACATAGATGCAACATGGCAATCCCGATCTTGGGGATATAGCTGGACGATTGTCCTATTATTCATGTAACTCAGTTGGAATTATTTTTGTCCAAAACTACTTGTTAGATTCCCGTTTCAACTTTGCGGATCATATTCATGAATTATGCAAGTATGAGAGTAGTTCTGTGACATCAGCCCTGACACTGCTGCCGTGACAGCCTTTATCTCCATCGTAAGACTGCTCGTAGTTGTATTGAAACACAACACAAATTCACTGCTGGAGTCTTTCACTGTTTTCCCACCAGATCGTTCAGAAAGGTCAAAGCACAGTATTGATGACTAATGACTAACCCATAGTGTAGAGATTATTACATCAGTTTCTGCATTTTAAAATAAAATAGCTACACAACTCCGTTATCTGAACGATATCTCTGAATAGTTCAATCTGTTTGTTATACATGACACAATTATAATATGAAGGCGACAATGAATATAACACAATTCTGCAGAAACAGACCATGTGTTTCAAGTACATTTGGAATGTACATAATGACAAGATATATTCAGAAATGCATGCACATGTCGCCGGAGGAGGTGGGAGAACTTGCCGGAGACCGCGGGGATTTCATGAGTTTTATAAGGAAGAGTACGTTCTGGAAAGAATACGTCATACACAGACGCACGCACGCACGAACATAATGAAAATATTAAAAATCATGAACAAAGTGTTGATATATATATATATATATACACACACACACCAGTAATTAAGGGGAGAGAACGAACATAGCAATAGCAAAAACTTGCAAGAAAATCCAAATATTACGTAATCAACAGATGGCAGGCATGTGTGTTAGGACTCTACTATTGACCTATGAATGTTTTGTCCAGACAGAGGCCAATGCCTATGAATGTTTTGTCTAGGCAGAGGATAGACAAATATTTTGACTAATATTGGTGTCCAACAGACAAGAGTTCCTTGTTTGTGTAACTTCAACACGAGATCACAGAGTTTATAACGTCAGGAAATTGACATCGCCAAATTGGTAGTCCAATACGTATCTTTTCAACCATACATTTTCTTTTAATTGAATCGTCTTATTTGTGACTCAAAACAAGTTCATCTCTAGAATATGTCATGCGTCCTGCTTTCAAGGTTCTGTCACGTATCTAGGCTATTCCGTCATTTCCACGCTTTCTGGGCTGACGACACATAACATACACAATGATAAGTGACTCGGCATATGGAATCTATATTCTGGAGAAGGATTTTCTCATACTCAAAGCCTTTGAAGCAAGATTTAACAATTTTAAGATACACACAGATTACTCGAAAATATATAGCCAGCGCACAACGTCACTCATCATGGCTGATCCGATTGCTTCGTGCCTTGTATTACTGACCTTGCGTATACAATGCTATACATTAAACAATACGGATGTCTGGTTGGCCAATATAAGTGATATTATCCATATGCCCTATATTCTTAAGTGGGCTGTCAGCCAGGTCGAACTACCAAAATTCAATCTTACTGTTGGGATCTATGAAAGCAGAAAAAGAGCAACTTACATCTTACAAGCAAGGCGTAGATGTACCTACATCTCACAAGGTTAACATAAATAATATAATAACATATTTTATAGCAGAGATCATAATAAACCGATCTACGATATGACAAGCTGATATAATCCTCTGAATACTATGAATCTGATAAATACAAACGGACTGTAGAAACATATTCGGAATATGTCAAATCAGTTAAATAACAAATCAATCAAATCAACCAACAAATCAAATAAATCATCAAACCAAGAAATCAATAAAATCGATAAACCAATCAATTTAATTAATTAATCAACCAACCAAACATCGAATAAATCAATAAAATCAATCAACGAAAAAACCAATAAAAAAATAAGCAACTAACCAATCAATCAAATCAATAAACTAGCTAGCCAAATTAATAAATCAAGCAATAAAATCAATAATCCAACTAACCAACCAATCAATAAATCAACCAATCAAATAAATCAGTCAACCGACAAACCAATCAAAGAAATAAATCAATCAACCAACCAATCAATAAAATCGATTCACAAAGCAATAAATAAAATCAATGAACCAACCATACAGCCAACCAACCAGCCAGTGAGTCATAGAGTATATCAATCAATCAATCAATGACTCAACCAACCAATCAATCAATAAATAAATATATAAATCAACAAAATAATACCATGGCCCTCTTATGAAAGTAGAAATTATTAAATGTAGTTGTGGTATATACTGCTCTGTTGGGACAACTAATCCGCCCAGGAGCCTTGAAATATTTAATTGATTATCTTCATTACTTGTTAATCTATGTTTCATTACATATCATTCAAAAAGTCACTTTGTTGTAGCCCGAATATTCAAATTTTGTGTGTGGTTCTCCTGGAAGTTTCTGTGCGCTCTCTGCTAGAGATTTCACGACCCACGTTGTAATTGACATTGTTGTTTCAGCTATTGTTACATGTTTTAGGGCCCACTGATACGTTCAATCACATTTCCATCACATTGACACCACATTAGACTTTAAAATTAGTCGTCAAAATCAAATTTGTTCGAGTTGCGTATTCCAGACAAATTGACTGAGCCGACATAAAGCATAAGTCACGGATGAATACTCGCCAGTTTGATCTATTCTTAGATTGTTTCTCCATTCGTTCCATTTTATGCCAAGAGACTTTTCATCGTCTCTCTTTATCTAATTTCAAGTTTAAAATATGATGATTTAAGAGAAGGTGTATGCAGTCTTAATTGGTATAGTTATGCGAGAATTTCATTTTAAAAGTGACAGCTTCATCTAGACATCTTTCTGTGTGTTCAACCTATCCATGGATGAAGCAATATTGAGTCACCGTGTCAAGACTAGAAGCTAGAAGATGGTATGTAAATAAGTGTATTTACTTTGGGTCAGGGAAAATTGACACGCTAAAACGTTTTACATTGAACAGAATGTCAATTGATATTGATACGGAGATTTTTATGTAGCCAGAACTACTGTTGATATGGTAACAGCACTATGGGAGAATGAAAGTACTTTGTCCTGAAAAGACGTATCCTACTTATGTCGTACATTTCATCTTAAAGAAAGATTATTACCCGAAAACCAATGTTTTTTTAAGAAAAGAGTATGGAACAACTGATATCGATATGATGTACTCACTGCGCAAAAATGAATTCCATCAGGTTATTTTAAAACAGGGTAATAAAGTTTTGCTAATCACTGTAAACACACATAATAACACACACAAATGGACGTTTCGACCAAAAGTCTTTATTAAGACTACATACACAACACACAAAAAACGATGAGAAAATTGCCTAACGTAATATAGAAATAGCCGAAAGGTTGAGATGAAAAAACACAGACAAATAATATACAAAACATAACCCAATACATGTGAAACGAGACCAGCTGAGAAGTGACGGAACAACATGATATCATCCAGACGACTGGCTTTCACTAATCTCGAAGGTTTAAGAGTGCCAAATTTATATATATATAACTGTTCTCAAGTGGCGTGACTACCTGTCGTCAGAGGAGCACGACTTATTGGGCTGAATGTTCTGGGTAAATTAATATACGCAGAACATATATGCAAGTATATGTATATATACATATATGCGCATATGTACTTAATAACCTAAGTGGTTTTTAAATGCTGTACATGTGTTAAAAGAATCTGTCCTCAAACCTTCTTCCTGTCTCACCTATATACGTCATAGCGTAACGCCTGCAGCAGATGAGATAGATGAAGTTGTGGGATATACATGTGAAACTCTCTTCAATGGTGAAGGTGGCTTTGGGGAATGTGAAAGAATGGGTCTGGGTGACATAGGCACATGTGTAGCATCTAGTGCCTTTTCTCGTGATGGTGCCAAACTGATTAGGGACGTCAGGCTTGAGATGAACCCAGACCAATAAATCTTGACGTTCTTGCTACGACTGTAGCAACCAGATTGGTGGGGGTGGGGGTGGGGGGAGGGAAGGGGAGTCGCATAACACTTCCCCTGTCTTGGGATACAATAGGTAAAGCTTGAAACAAGGTAATAAAGTTTTGCTAATTGTACGAAACACACATAGGCACACACACATATCGACGTTACGACTGATAGGCCTTTATCAAGGATCATAAACACATATAAATAAAAAACAACAGGTAGGGACAATACAACTTGCGTTCACATGTCTAGTAAGTTGGTCGAAGTGATAGAAATGAGGTCAAAAGTGAAACAAACAGGAAATGAACAGAAATAGGAAGTATAAAAAAACAAAGCTGAATACATGTTAAAACAAGACCGAGAGATGACGGAACAACCCGATATTATACATATGTCAAGCGCTCATTTATACCCAAGAGTTTCAGAGTGCCGAATTCATATATATAGAGTTTCTCAAACGCCATCCGGGTTCGGTCGTCGGAGAAGCATGCTTTGATGGCCGTCTCCTGAATAGCCTGGGCTCGCCAATGGCCTGTGCTGTTGCAATGAACATCCACAGGATAGCCCGAATGATGTTTGAAACTGTGTAGGTGCTCGCAGAAACGGTCAGCAAGCATCCTACCAGTCTCAACTATGTACGTCATGGTGCAGCGCTTGCAATGATGGCATATATGACGTTCCGGGACACACAAGAGAAACTTTCCTCAATGGAGAAGGTGGCCTTGGAGAATGTGATGGACCTGGTCTAGGTAACATACGGACAGGTGTAGCAATAAGGGCGATTGCAGCTGATAGTGCTAGAATGAAGGGGGTCGTCATGCCTAACATGACTCCGAACCAGTAAATCCTTGAGGTTCTTGTCCCGTCTGTACGCAACCAGAGGGGGGGGGCACATAACACTTCCCGTGTCTCCGGATGAGACTGGGGAAGGGGAAGGTGACGGAGAAGAACATGACGAACAGCAGCGCTATGCGGGTGGAAAATCAGGACAAGTTTGACTCTGTCAGAGGGAGAAGACCTCCGCGTGTTAGAGAGGGTGTCCTGGCGGGTGATGCTGCACACCTGAGACAGGGCAGACTGAAGGACCCTGTCGGGGTATGAGCGGCAACGGAATAAGTCCATCATCTTGTGGACTTTCTCGAGAAAGTCATCTTCAGCACTGCACAGACGCCGGAGACGGAGAAGTTGAGAGAATGGAAAGGATCACAAAAGACAGATGGATGAGAGGAGGTATATAGGATAAAGCTCTGGACATTAGTCAGTTTGTAGTGTACCGATGTGCTAATACAAGAGGGTTGGATAGTGATGGATATGTCTAGAAAGTTTACATGTGAGGTAGACATCTGAGTAGTGATCTTGATGGCCGAGTGAAAATGATCAATGAAGTGTAAAAACGTGTAACAGATCAGCCTCAGACATGTTAGTGATACCGATCCCATCAACGATAGGTATGGAACACCAATGAAAGTGCCCATCGAACTCAAAAAGAGGTTGGAGTTAGCGTCGTGTTAAAAGAGGAGAGATGTAGCACATCAACAGCGGAGAGTAGCTACAGAGTAACGGGTAGATTAAAAAAAACATGTAAAGTGGTAATCTCCTGCCCGTACTGTCCAAGGATATTTGCGGCTAGAATATGGCTTATTAGCCATCTACGAACTCAAAGTCAAGAACATAATTAACTGAATTTTATAAAATGGATGTAACAAATGGACGTTATCACTTGTGATTGGCGAATGCCAATCCTACTTAAGAAGAATTACGGAGTAGAGGAGGATCTTTAAGAAAAAAATTATTTAAGGGATGCAAATAGTCCCGTTACAATCTATTCATGGAATAAATCATATACTCCAAATATTATGTGTATATAAAGCCACTGTACGCAGATTCCAGACTTGCACTAAATGCTCACAATTGATGTGACCTAGTGTCATCACAACTGTAAAAGAATGACAGCGACTTTATATATTAGTCCTGTTAGTATGAGTTCTTCTGAGTTATGGCTATTATCTGCGAACACCGGACAAGTCTATGGGTGCTCCGATCTCCGTCCCAGTAAAACCACAAATATGTAGCGGCCCAAAGTTCCAGTTCGGTGTTAATTTATCGATTTCTACGTATATATATTCTGCTTCGCGCCATCCTAAATTTTACTCAAATTTTCCGAAATCTTGAGAGCTATCATAATTCGAAATTGTGAAAATTCTGTGAACAGACACATTTCTCATTGCAGTAAATATGTCAGAACGGTACATTTATGCAAAGAATTGATATTGTTGAAAAAGTCACAAAGAAGCTGTATGTTTTTTTTGACTAGTCACTATGTGCACGTGTAGGACACTCTTGACATCCTTAACAACAATATTGACAGATTACATGGTAACTTTCTTTTATTACACTTTGAAAATTTTCATTTTAAGTCTCATCGTACAATAAGTCTACAAAGGATTATGTTAATTACCAATGATGTAATCTCGTAACATTTTTCATACTGGTGCTCACCAGTGGCCCACCAGACCAACCTCAATGCCACATGATACATCCACCTAAGGTAGTTGGTATTTTCATATGTATAATATTAGCTTAGATTATAATATCATATGTACATATTAGCTATAAATATATAGCATATTAGCTATATAAATAGCTTTCTCTAGTGGAAGTCCTGCTTACTTAATATTTATAGTTAATATTTTATGTTTTGTTATAAAGAGGCTTCTATTCAAAACACTGCACACCGCTGAGGGTTGGACGTTCATAGATATGGTGGAACCACCGATTTTTACAAAATGATACATTATGTGCTCTATTTATCGTAATTCCTGGGAAAGAAATTAACAACAAGCATGTTACAGGTGCTCATACATGTCATATCTAATGTTGTATGAATGTCTTTGAATTGTACTGAGAATATGACAATCTATGTTCAACCGATTGGATCACAATTACAATGGCACGATCTAGTCTAAAACCCACCAATTTAATCAAAATGATAATATGACAATCTGCGACCCAGAAATTTAATAACAATAATAATATCACAATCTGTAATCCATCAGAATAGCATTGATGTTATGACAATCTGTCCGGCTCAAGGCAAAGTGGTACAGAGCGCGTCTGTGACGGCCAAAGTACCGAGTTCGAACCCCGCCACAGGCAATTGTGCATCCGGATCGTTCAGAAAGCAATGGCAAACCGCTGAACATATTTATATTGCTTAGGAAATCATCACAGCTAACAAATGCTGGGTTGATAGCTACGTCCTGAACAGGATATGCTACCAATTTATTTTTACCAATATGACAACCTACGACTAATCAGTTGAATTAGAATGGCAATATGCCAATATATGACCCATCAGTTGAATTATAATTATCGAAATATTTCTATTGATTAGTTAATTATTCCACAGATCAACCTTACGGTATAGTAAAGCAACAGCTTATACGTTATCAGATAATTTCTAAATACACATCACAGTGTCAAAAAGATTGCACCCAAATAGTGTTGCTTTATCAGTGGGCACAATTTATTGCCTAGTCCCACCGACTTGAATAACGTTCATGTATTCCATAAACTCCCACTCTACTTTTACCTACTCTATTCCTGTTGAATTTCCCTTTAAAACCCCATTTCTGTTTATGTAAGCACACCACGTTTTTGTTACGTTATATTCCTGATCTTATTTCGTAAATGTTTACTCATTATTCTGAAATAATTATGCTCATTCTTGCAGATATTTACTCTTCTTCTGTTATATATTTTATTTTATGCTAGTAAACAAGGTCTCTGTTTTAATTTGACCTGCATTCATCATCGCAAGGTGGAACTTCTTTCATCTAAATTTGTTCATTTTGAAATGATTTTAATTGTTACAAATTATGTTTTTATCTACAATTTTTTTAGCAGGGCCTCTGCCGTTCGCACGTGGCCGACAAGGAAGAGGGGAGGGGTATGTATACCTCTCATATCATTTATATTAACCTACAAGGAAAGGAGGAAACATGCATCTTTATTAGGGCATAAAAAATCAAACACTCTCACACTCAGGACACAAACACACTTTTCCTGAGTCTCCAAAGATTATATTTCTAGCAAATAAGAGATTAAAACCAAGAGATTTTAGGTCGATAATAGGTCGAATCATGATAGATAATAGGTCTATAAATTACGTAAACAATTAAGGGGGCAGTGCGGATAGGGGGAGGGGGGTGGATTTGAAGAAGTTTGACATTATTGACAAGGTGACGGAATGGTTGGCAAAAACTTACTCCAAAAATGTTATTTTTTTAATACACAATATAATATAACATGAAATTTAAATATTAAAAAAAAATATCAAACACATCATGTCGCTTGAAGTCAGCTCAAAAATATTTTTACCAGTTGTTGAGGGGGGGGGGGGGGTTGGTGGTTACTATTATTTGACTAATTAAGTGAAAAAAAGGTGGCTGAATTCTCGACAGGTGTTACAAGAAAGGATAGTAGATAAAACAGACGATAAACAATTGTTGAAGCAATGTATGGACAGCCCCTTTCCCCCTACCCCCTGCAATAACATCCAACGAAAGTGCAGACGTTTGCTTTGAACCATTCAGAAAGTAGACGAAGAGAGAATGTGGTATAGGAAGACGTAGAGAGAATATGGAATAGGGAAGACAGAGAGAGAGAGTGTGTGTGTGGAATGGGATCGGAAGAATGGGAATCGAGAGTCTGGTATGGGAAAGAAGAGAGAATGGGGAAGATGGAGACAGAATGTGGTATCGTGTAGACATAGAGCGAATGTGGTATTGAGGAGACTGAGAATGTGAAATGGGGAAGACGGAAAAAAGCATGAGGTATGCTGAAAACGGAAAATGTCGTATGGGGAAGGTGGAGATCTGGTATCGGGAAGATAGAGAGAGAATGTGGTATGGGGAAGGATAGATAATGTCTAGATGAGTCAAAGGGAAAACGAATCAAGCGTGGCAGATCATGGATGGCAGAGGCTGAAGACACACTGCGAAGAGTATGTGAATTGGAAGAAATAGGAAAGTGCAGTGAATGGGTGGAGGTAGACACTGAGAAGAAATCACTGAATAAAGTAATAATACAACTAGATAAAGCGTGTCGAAAATGGACGGAAGTCAGGGCTCAGGCTACAGTGCACGAACTCGTTTAACTAAACTCGAAACCACAAGACATAATTATAAACACAGATGGCTCTATTAACAGAAACACAAATAAAAGCGGTTGGGGTTTTGTTGCTTACAGAAACGGCGAGAAGTTGGTTGAGAAATCTTCAGCATATTCTACTGTCACATCGAGCATGAGGATGGAAATAGAGGGAGTTACAGCAGCTCTTAATTGGTAGATAACTAATACATCAACACTCTAGGTAATACTCACATACTCTCATAGCATGTTGCGCAAGATAGAAAAGTTAATGCTAAGAAAAGAATGGTGGGACTTATTGAACAACTCAGTTGTCCAGAGTATTACATGGATATACTGCCCTGGTCATGCTGGGGTCAGAGGAAACGAGAGAGCTGACTTATTGGCAGGCAATGCAGCGAAGAGATTGCACATTACTGAGAAGAGATAAAGCAGACTTAATAAAGGCAGTAATAAATTCATTTCAAGATGCAGATGATGTCAATGAGGTTGAGAACGTAGACATACAGAGAATGTTAGAAATGGGAGTATTTAGAGGTGAGGAAAGGAAAAGTAAATGTTTTGGAAAGTCCCGAAGATCACACAATCAACACCTGACCGGAACTCTGAGTCTACATACATTGGGATGGCAGCTGGAGCACTTATGGGAATGTCCCACGTGATGTGAAGCTAGTTTCTAATCAAGAATCAAGATAATGTAGTATGGGGAAGACAGAGAGAGAATATGGCTGGAGCAGACGAAGAGAGAATGTGGCGTAAAGAAGATGAAGAAGAAATGTGGTATGGGGAAGATGGATAGAGAATGCGGTATAGAGGCAGACGAAGAGGGAATGTGGTATGGGGAAGGATAGAGAATGTAGTATGGAGTAGACTGAGAGAGAATATGGTATAGTGCAGACGGAGAGAGAATGTAGAAACGCAGTTTTTAAAAAGTTACTTTTATTAAAGATATTCGCTGATTGGACATAATTGAACCTATCGACTGTGTACACCTAGTCATTAACTTCTTGTGGTTACCTGACTTGTACCCAACTCAAATGGTTCGTGAGGTCATTAAAGAGGTCAAAGTCAAAACAACATTTTTAGCAATAACTCGTAACAAGTTCATGCGAATCCCGTGAAACCTACTACACACAAAACTCTCTGACTATGTTTTTGAATTATTATAAATTATTGACGGTCATCAAATAAATTCAGTTTAAAATTGAATGTGCAAGTATAACTCATCTCAATACAGAACAACAATACATAATCATTGGACGCTTACAGACTAGACAATTACAAAGTGTAGTGACCAGACAATTGAATGGAGCTAGAAGCACCACTAGTCACCTTTTCAGGCGATTTGAACTAACTGGCCCAATGGCGGATCGGCCGCGCAGTGTAAGACCCAGAGTTACAACTTCTGCCGAATACAGCTTCAACCGAATGCATCATCTCAGGAATAAATTTTCATCTGCGTCCTCCACAGTCCAGTTAATACCAGAAATTGTCAAATTTCAGATCAAACAGTCAAATACCTGTTGCACGACGAGTGTGTTTGAGCTAGAAGACCCTACATAAGTCCTGTTCTTACGGGCCAGCATCGCAAGAAACCTACTGCAGTGGGTGAACCAGCATCGTCAATACACCGTCGGGAATGACCAGAGAAAGGGTTGGTTTAGTTAACATCTGAAAGCTTCATGCCAAGGTCTAAACATTAATTCTGTAAAATACAATTTTGGTACGAGTTTGAAATAATGTTGTGTGGATTTTTTTAAACAGTATATATCCTTGCATACATTGTATACACTGAAAAAATTCAATGATGCAATGAACAGGAAACCGGCGAAAAATAGGATCAGAGTGAACTAGGTAACATTTGAAATTAAAAAAGGGATTATTATTGACAACGACCCTAGATATGAAATTTATCATGCAATAAAATAAAGGATTACTGCACTGGCAACAGAGCAAGGATACACTACACTGACAACAACGTCAGAATATACAATCCTGAAAAGAGTTCAAGAAAGAACAATTAGAGTCACGATGGAAAGAAAACAAAGAACACGATAACTTCAGAGAATAAATTCAGAAATGAATACATAACAAATTTGTAGAATTTACACCAGAGATGTACTAAATACAGCCCTGGGTTCATAACCCACCCTCCTAGTCATGTTACTGGAATGTCAAGTAGATTCAAAGGTACTGTATATTATTTCCTCTGGGATCAGAAAACACTACTTGTAATTGCATGAGGCTAAAAGAAGTTTGTTGGCAACATCCCATGCTCAAGAAGCTCAATCCAGTGGGTTGATACAAAGATGCACACCTCTGATATAGACAAATATAATACAGAGGATTAATGCTGTTATCAGTTCATGTAAAAATACTACAGATAACTATTTTATATACAGTAAAGCATGGAGCAAATAAATTGCTAAAAGAAGTACATGCAGGTTTGTGACAGAACATATCTCGCTCAGACCAGATAAAGGATCTATGTAGAACAGTAGACCGCAGTTTAGAATATAATTCATCGCTGTATGTAAGTTTGTGGTCGACGAGAAGACATTTAACATTTTAAATTAGGGTGGAAAAAATGCGATCTGCTGGCGTCAGATCCAATCAATCAAGTCAGATTTCTGCCTCGTTAAGCTGATCTAACACTACTATATGCAGTGGCCATCATTTTCCGAATACACTTCTGATAGCTCCAAGGTACATGAACCAAAACAGTATAGAACAAGATTTGAAAAAAAAATCTGCCTGTATGGAAATGAAGCCAATTCATAACACACATAAAAAACAATGGAAAAAATAACATGCATAATTCAAAACAGCTCTATTACAATTTCTGTACATGTAAAATGTCCTAGTTTCCAACGTCGGCAATGTGACCGTCCTGAGTTCACAACTTTTTTCTGAAGGGTCACGAAGAAAAGATAGAAAATTGGCTAGCACTGACCCGTCTAGAGGGACTACAGAAAGATAAGTATTTGGATGGTATTTAATAAAATATAAAATAATGAGCATTACAAATGTTAAGCTTTTTGAAGTCACAAAAGAAAAAAAAGATTAAGAACCACTGGTCTAAATCATTGATACCTAACCGATAGGGTCATCTTCGCTGTTTCTATAAATCAAGGAAGTTCAATTTTTGGTAACATATTTGAAGCCAGACATTTTATTTTGATAAGTATGTTACAGTTTTAGTTTTTATCTACTTTGGTTTGCAGATTGTTGCATCAAAAATCCTGATCACAAACAACGTGACAAAATACATTATCATATATAAAAATGAATGCCCGAGTCGTCCAGTGATGCCTACAAAGATTAAATCTATGTACAGCTGTGTCAGTCAAATTTAACTTCCATCAATAATCTTGACAAAATACGGGATAGAGAGGAATAATCGTGGATAGTTTACTTAGTTCAGATGCATCAGTCCAATATATTATTGTAGTACATATGTGGGAGAAAAAACTGAATGTACTGACTTGGTGAATGATAATAACAATAAATTGTCAATTGCTCAATATGTCAAACTGGCTAAAATATGCAATAGATTGACTAAGTATTCGGGTCCCCATGATTACTTAATTACTCTTCTTCTTCTCTGTTCGTTCTCAAATACATGTTTAACGGGAGCCGCGTTAGTGCAGTGGTTAGCGCACTGGCTTCGCATATGAGTGGTCCTGGGTTCATTCCCCAGTTGAGGCGGAAATGTTTTCAGATCGCAACGGCTCCCAGGTCGACCCAGCCTTAAATGGGTACCGGATTAATCCGGGAAGTAAAGACTGCGAGGGAGAGGAGATGACTACCGCCCTCATTTGCAGAGCCTGTGAAATGTGAGATCGCTAACATCTTACACCCCTACGGCATTAATAAATGCTATGGGTTACTTTACTTTACATGTTTAATAGGATATGGATCGAAGAACGTATGCATTCTATAATTATTTACACTTGGTTTCGATACCTGCGCGCTTGGGCTTGACACATCCGAATTTAGCATGACTTTTACGCTCCTCATACCAATAATGAGATGGAACAGCCAACTTTTCTCTCAAACCTTCAAAATCGCGTTTTACAATTCTGCTTGTGCAATTACACATGATACAATTCTGCTTTTCTGGGCTCATATACGTTATGTTGTTCTTAACTGAGCAGAACTCCAATGGTACACAGAAGTTCTGTCATTTGTAACTGAGCAGCACTTCAATTGGTGCAAAGGGTCTGTAAAAGCTCTCATGCCGACCCAGGGATAGCAGATAACAATGATCATAAAAGTACCTCATCGTGGTGCACCCTGGAAAAAGAAATACAGCTCCTCTTGAAGCATCCCTGGCCAACGCTTTTAGGCTCGTGTCCGGTGATGTGAATGCTGTTGATGGAACAATAATCATCATCATGTGCCGTCTCCGCAACGAAGGTTGGCTGCAACGTATCTCCAACATCTCCTGTCTCTTGTCTTGGTGGTGCACTCTGCTAGACTGTAACCTGTCTATCGTGTGATGTTACCCTCCCAATTGTATCTCTGCCTACCTCTTGCTCGATTCCCTTTGACTTTACCCTCTAGTAAGGTCTTCAATAAGGAACAATAATTGCTTGCAAAGAGACAGGAAATTTCTTCGAGACTTCTGTCACATTCAACATCACTGTCGACATACAGTGATGTAAGCCATCTGTGCATTCCGTCTCGGTCAGTTTAAAATGCAGAAATATTTGAGAGGTGCCCAATGTCAATATCCCGACACGTGTAGATCCCGCCAACATATGCCTGTGAGTACACACTGTTCTGGAAAAGACAACACACACAAGCGAACAGCATAGTGTACATGAATCAATTTACTGGCAATGAAGCTACAATTTTTCTGCACGAGACTGACTGGATATATGTTGTTCATGCTCGAGAACACACAGAAGCTCACATGCCCCATCACAATTGACCCCATCCAAAGTAGCAGTCATGACACAGGTATTGGATACGTCAACTTGAACATGCACTCCTCGGTATGGAAAAAAACTTTTAATACAGCTCCCATTTGCACACATCACAAGTATTTGACAAATATCTGACCGAAGCAGTGTTGAGACTCGGACTCCCGACCCGGTGGGCAAGGTAGAGTGGGGCGCAAGTCACTAACGACACTGTAAACGTAGCCCAACTCGACTGTCGCCGTTGCCCAACACAGCTTATACAGAGAGAATTGGGTTCAGTATACAAGGGTCCACCCAATGCCGTCTTAACGCATAGGCTCTTTGGGCATTTGCCTGGGGGCCCACGAGCATAGGGGCCCCATGCGAATTTGTTGTAGGGTTTCGGAAAACCCGTATAAAATTTAGTATTATTTTATAAAAATGTCATAATTTTGTATTTATATGCGAACGGGCCCTTTAAGTTTATCAATCACTTCCAACCTTGGGGTGCAAATGGAACGCATTGCTCTCAGCGGACCCAGAGCTAGCAGATAACCAAGATCTCAAATGTACCTCCTCGCGGTGCACCCTTGAAACAGAAATACAGCAGCTCGAGCTGATTCTGGCCAAATCATTTGGGGATCGTGTCTGAGAATGTGGAGGTAGCAGATGGAAAGAGATTTGAATGCATAAAAGACAGACAATATCTCCGACACCACCAGCAACACCACATACAGCGACACTGTCGACATACAGTGAAGCTAGTTAGTCCAGTCCGAAAATTGGAGGGGCGGCCAATGAAAAAGCATGAAAAGGTGGATGCATGGCGAAAGACAGATAGATTTCATACTGAGTACAATGGAAAAAAATGAAAGGGCAGAACAGCGCTAGAGGGCAGCGCCAACTGCAAATAGAAAGTGAAAACGATTACGGAAATGGGAACTACAAGCTCTGTTAGCACATGACGAGCTTCTAAGTTACTTGATTTCCTTATAGGAAATAAAATTTCCATAACCAATTATGAGCGTCTAGCATAGGAAAAAGACCTGTCCTAACTCTAATGTCGAGTCTTCCTATACCGGAAACATGCTCGCAAAGAGAAAGGGTGCCGTAACCGATAGGCTCAGGCAAAAAAGTGACAAAGATGGCAGTCCTGGCCCATCTCTACTGTCAGGTTTTCCTATACTGGAAATACACTTTCAGAGAGAAAGGGTTCAGTACCTTATGGGCTCAGCTCGAGAACGCCTTGCTTTCAAACAGCGTGGTGTGAGACTCGAACTTGGGCGAGGGGTTCACGATGTCGGTGAATGACACCTCGGTTAAGAGGGCGAAAGAGCCAGGGTCCAACTCTTCTGTTCAGTTCTTCCTCTTAAAGAACCAGGCTCACGGATGAGAAACGGTTCAGTACCCGACGGAGACAGGCACAGTACGTCCATTTACACGAGGCATGTTCATAGACAGTGGAACACCTCGTGCGAGACAGACGTGAGGAAAAATCGTCTAGGCGAAGAGTCACCACATACACGCGTACCTGGCGGCAGATAGGGAGGCTGTCACAGGCTAGAGTAGCCCACCTGAATTGCCAAGGCAAGCCGAAATCGGATGTGCTAGGCCTACAAGGCGCATAACGGTAGCACAACGTTAACACGCTCCCAGCGGAAATTGCACGGATATCCATGCTGGTTACAATGGAGCGAACGCAAAAAAAAACATCTTACCTTGAACCTGGACCAATGTTCAGGAATGTCATTTACCACATTCTGTAGATTGAGGTTTAATCCCAATATTTATTTTCCCTTCAAAGAAAACCTTTATCGCAAGTTAAGGAAATTTTGTGACCGTAATAGCAATGCCTGTGGCTGATGGGTAAAGAAAACCTGTTTTCCCTCTATATCTTTGTCTTGGCCGGTAACGCCGGTTAGCAAAAACTCTCCGCTCCTGTTTCCCCCTAGCTGTTCTACGGGTATTGTAGTGAATTGAAGTAACTCCGCCCATTTGTAAATTGGACTCATAAAACCCAGGAACGCGGCGACGGCACTCTATGAGCCGTGCCTGGGGGCCCCTTAATAAATTTGGATGTCCAAATTTTTTTTTCTAGTGTAGACATGCCTTATCCTTACTTAAAGCTCCTACAAGAAAAACTCAAATACGGGACGAGCTGAAATTTATAAGAATAGGAAATACCTGAAGCTCAGACTAGGAGTTGCATCGTTTAAAATAAAAGAACCAATATGCGAGCAGTGTTACGAGGCAAACTCTATAGAACACTACCTCCTATACTACGCAAAATACCGACAACAAAGAACGGCGATGCTAGATTTTTCTCAAAAACAACAATATAGAGTGCAACCTGGTAAACACACTAGGCCACAAAGTGGACGTAGATTCAAAGAAAATAGTCTAACAATATATATCTCGAACTAAAGAACTAATATAATAAGAAACGAAATTGATAAATAACACCGACAGGAAAATTCTGCAATAATTATGATGCATAAATCCAGAAATGAGTGTGGCAGCTAAAAAAACTGCTGAACTCCAACTCTGACCTACAGCCTGTGGTATTCCTGACAGATGCAAGGTCAGTGCTTCAAGCTCTCCAGTCTGGAAAACTAACAGACTTGAAAAAACTACTTAGCGAATTGTCTTACCAGTAAAGGGTAACCATGCAGTGGATACCCTCTCATTGTGGAATACCAGGAAATGAAAAAGCAGACCAACTGGCTAAGGAAGTTGCTGCCGAAGACCAACCAGATATACCAATCCCCTACCATCAGAAAAAACAGATGATCAAGTCAATAAAAAAGCCACAAACACCAACACAAGATGACTATCACATTATGAACAGATCAGAACAAGTTATAATTCTACTTCTCAGAACAGTACACAATCGACTCCGCAGTCACATGTAGTCAAATATACGAAGTTCAAAATTGGCAAATTGACCATGTGTACATGCAGCACAGTGCCAAACATACACTTCAAGAGTGGTCAGAGCATGAGACGCTGAGGCAGACATATTGGCCAGAGGAAACAACACTGGAATCAAAGCTGTATGGGACACTGTATGAACTACAAAAGACTGAGTTTTATTAAGGAGACAGAAATACATATATAGATGTTTCAAGTGAACGAAAGAAGAAGAAGAAGATACATAAAAACTACTATCTGGAAATAGCGATACGTGATAATCTGACACAAACAAACACAATTACTATAAATACCTAGTAAAAAGAAAACAACACACGAGAGCTCCTAGCGAGGGCACAATAGCGACCAATAAAACAAACAAGACGACAAAGGACTCCCACAAGAAATCTGCCAACTAGATTGACGGCTTACGTAAACAAGATAACAGATACCTTTTCAAACATTAGTCACGAAACGAAACACATAAAGAACCATACACTAACAAACACACGACATTACAGAATAATTCCACGAACACAAACAAATTCACAACAGCATACATCCACAAGATCTTGCACGTAAAACGTTTTAACTAGACACAATAACATCCCCCATGACAGCCTCACGATTGTGCAAACACGAGTTTCAACAAATTACAAGCATTCCCAACCCCCCTCCCCCCTAACAACTACAGAGCTGTGCAACTGAGTTTCAACACGACAACCCTCACAAAACAAACCCTACCCACTTATTAACAACATGGTTGGGCAACCAAATGGTAGTCCAATTGAGTTTCAACAACACAAGTCACACAAACCCACCCCGTACTAACAACCACATGATTGTGCATAGCCAAAGCTTCACCACCAAACAGTCAGACCAATCAACCAATAAACATACACACTCCAAACACTGAATATCACTTTGCCAGCGCTATTGAGTTTCAGCACAACATATTTCACGCAAAACTAGTCCCAACCCCTCACAAACAGCCAAAAATTGTGCACGAGCAGAGTTTCACGGTAACAACCCTAAACAGGTAGTAGGTGACTGGGGTAACACTGGGCAAAATGTCAAGATATACAAAAATAGGTAGGTGTGTTACCAAAATAAAACATAAACCAACTTAACAACGAGATACAGAGACAGCTGACGTTTCGACTATAAAGCCTTCATCAGGACAAACAAATGACCACAATAAAACAAATCTTACATGGAAACAAATAGGGTTATAATAAGGAGGACAATAGCAGATAGGTAATGAGGGAAGAACAGATGTGGAAGCATGACAGGTGAGAAAAACGTATGGGGAGATGTTAGTAGTAAGTAGGGAGGAGAAAGTAGACTGAAGAAAGTGAGATGAACAAAGGAAAAGATATGGTAGCAAGTAAATTACATTAAAAATACTCACCTCAAAAGTGGCAACAGAGAATGAATGCTATAGACAAGCAATCATGATGTAAGGGAAGAGCAAAATGAGATGGTACGAGGGATCAGGTGGGAGAGAGAGAAAGGGGAGAGAAAAAGAGGCCAAAAAGGCAGGAACAGAAGAGAAAGAGCGAACAGTAGGAAGAGAATATGAGCAGATAATTGTGATATATGAGAATAAAATAGTAAAATTACTTAACTTATGCAGCGACTGGTTCTACGTTCCTTCCAAATGAATGAGCACACACATAATGGCAACAGAGTAAAAAATGGACAGTGAAAGTCAGATTTTTATCAAGGGTCATGATAGCACGTATTTGTACAGGTTAGAAAAATAAAGACATGCCACAGTAATAGACGGTACCTGAGACGCCGAAGTGAAAAGAAAACACACTCGCGAAAGGGAGAACAATGGAAAAGACAATAGCCTGGTGGAAAAAAAAGTCACAGCGAATACCAACTGATGAGAGTACAGGGGCGTAAGTCGAACAGCTAAGAGGGAGGGGGGGGGTTTTTGGTTGTGAACCATGACTACACCCAAATAGCCATAGAGAAAGATGACAGATTATAAGAAAAATAAGAGGTAGAAAATAAAAGAGGGAAAAGAAAAGGAAGAAAAAGAAAAGGAGAAAGGAAGAGACATAAAAAAGGTACGTGATGGATCGACGAAAGCCCCTAGACAGAGACACGTCACGCGAGAAAGTAAAGTGCGGGTGGGAGGGAGCCCAGAGGACACAGGGAGGGTACAGCAGGGGAGGGTAAGGGACTATCGCGGGGAAGCATATCGTGAGATGGTATCGGGCTGATATAGCGAGATATAGAAAGAGGGTGCCGGAGAGAAGGCCACCAGAGAAGATAGGGACTAGGAGACAGGAAAAGAAGACCATAGCGGTAGGAGGCAGACCCGGAACTACAGCCAATGCATGTGAGGAAGTGGAGGGTAAGCGTCGTAGGTGACGAAGTAAAGGTCATCTGTACACAATGTCGTAGTAGGAGGAGGTCAGTGTAGCAGAGGTCCCAATAAAATGTGACGGAAGATGGACCAAGGTCAGAACCACAACGACAATTGTAGGCCAGGTGTTGCGAAATGAGACCGGTCGCATAAACGGAAGATGATAAAGGGATGAGTTAGCCGTACGTCGCAACCCCTATGTGGGTATTGCTCGCACTGTACACTAGCTCATCTATGGGAACAGCGATCAAAGGACAGAGCCTCTGGCCACGATACACTATCCCTTGGTTTGGGGCAAGCACCGTGTGAGGGAAGTGTCCGATGAAACTAGGTTCGCATCTGTGTGAGACCAACCGTACGTTGCAACCCGTTTGGGGACGTTGCCTGTACTGCACGCTGGCACCATAAATATATATGGGGGAACCACTGCATCTGAGCCATCCACGTCGTGTGAGGCAGGAAGCCTGTTGGCGCTGCAAAGTCTATTTAAAAAAAACAATAAAACAAACGTTGTCAGTCATCAGTCACCACATGCTACGTTAATGTATGGGTAGCTTCCCCAATAGAGCAAAAAAAATAGTAGGGGGAGGATCTGAAAAAAAACTGGAATATTATGAGGGTGGAAAGTGAGGATCTGTTTAGGACGAGTCGTAGGAAGCTGAGGAGTGCGTGATAAGGCATCAACACGGGAGATAAGAAGGTCACGACCAAGGGCAGAGAGAAGGACATCCTCCGGATAATCACGCCGGCGGAAGAAGTCTAACATTACATGGGCATGCTGAAGAAAGTCAGAGACCTCCTGGCAAAGGCGATGGAGACGAAGAAGTTGAGAGAAGGGAAGGGAGTCACGGCATGAGCGAGGGTGATAAAAGGAATATAGAAGGAAGCTGTGAGAGTCAGTCGGTTTATAATAGACCGAGGTAGAGAGCGAACCTGGACCAATAGAGACAGAGTTATCCAAGAACTTAGCAGAGGAAGCAGAGACGATGGAAGTGAATTTGATAAAGGGATGGAAGTTGCTAACGAATGAGATGAAGGCTAAAAGGTCTGCAACAGGCATGTCCGTGAACCCAAAGCCATCGTCAATGTAGCGGCGATAGAACTGGGGAATGGGACCCTGGAAGCTAGAGAACATAAGATGCTAAAGATGACCCATGAACAGACAAGCATAGCTGGGACCCATTTTGGTGCCCATAGCAACACCGCTGATCTGGTTGAAGAAGGTACCGTCGAACTCAAAGGAGTTCAAGGTGAGGACAAGTTCAACCAAGCGGACCAAGGTAGAGGTTGCAATGGAATGGTGAGGGTGCCGATCATGAAAGTACTGAATGGCGGTGAGGCCGTCGTTGTGAGGGATAGACGTGTAGAGAGACACAACGTCAAGGAGGAAGAGATGATAAGTATGATGGGGAGCAACTCAACCGATGCGAAAGTGGTTAACGCCTGGTTGGTGTCCTTAAGGTACATCGGTAGAGAAGAGACAATAGGTTGAAAAATACCATCAAGGAATGCTGAGATATGCTCAGTGGGGCAGGAGCATGCAGACACAATCTGCCAGGGTGAGGATCCTTATGGATTTTAGGCAGAAGATAGATGGCAGGTTTACCAAGGTTGGCCTTGGAGATAAGGAGAGAGACAGCAGAAGGGGGAAGGAGGTTATGACGGATGAGCTGTTTGACAGTGCAACCAACCATGAGGTTATGATCAGGAATAGGGTCCGAAGGAAGAGGCTCATAGAAGGTAACATCTTCAAGTTGACGAGAGGCTTCCTGGATGTAAAGGTCACGGTGCCACACAGAGACGGCGCCGCCTTTGTCAGCTGGTTTGATGACAATGTCACGGCGAGAGCGGAGGTTGGAGAGCGCCTCAGTCTCCAAAGGAGAGAGATTAGAGTAGCGCAACAGTGAAGGGCGGAGACAAGCAATAGCACGACCAGTGTTCTGGATGTAAAGGTCTAGTGTGCGGGTGAGATTAAAAGAAGGAGGTGTCCAGTCATGTTTACGGTGGCAGAAGGATGAAAAAAAGTCATCAGCGTCTAGAGCGCTAGAGTCCGTCGAAGATGGGTTGTGGCAAATGTGAAACTGGAGACGGAGCTTTCGATGAAATCTCGCAATGTCTCGAAACAGGGAGAAGCGGTCAGAAGAAGGACGAAGTGGACCAAATTTGACTCCCTTACTGAGAACTGAAATCTCGCTGGCAGAGAGTGGAAGGTCCGAAGGTATGCAGTGGACCAAAGACGTGGACATGGACTATCGTCCGAGATAGGCGTATTCTAGCTACTTCTTTAGGAAGTATGCAATATACACGCATTGGCGAAGAGTCACAGTACACAGAACGTGCCTGGCGATGGATTAGAAGGACATTTCAAGTGGATGAGGCAAGTGCGTGACAAATGCACAGGCCAAATCCCAGATCCCCGACGTTTTTGGCAAAGTAGCACCTCATCTAGAAAGGTGTATCACCATGAGTCTAATTCGACTGTCGCCGTTACCCAACACGTCTCATATGGAAGAAATTAGGTCTGGGACACACAGGGTGGTAATGGAATGGTCTTCCTACAGGAGAAACTGCTCGCTGTCTGCGAAGAGCCTCGTCCCAGGAAAGACATACAAAAGGTGACCCAGGTAATCTATCAGCCCGTCTCGTGAGATATACCCGTCTCGTGAGATATACCCGTCTAAGTAGAAAGCTTCTTCAATAGGCATTTGCATTAAGCCGAAAGCTGAAGTCTCCTGGGTTTGAAGGAAAGATAAGAGAAATCACCCCACTGCACATAGAAAGTAAGAGCTAATCGCTTGAAATTCTTGGGTTTATTGCCAAATAAACAAACGCAAGCACTTCAATAGCAAACACGCGTACTGTCATTCTTAACTGAACAGCACTTCATTAGGAAATATCCGTTTTGTCATTCTTAAGGCAGCATTCCCTTAGCAAAAACGCTTTCTGTCACTCTTAACTGAGCACTCATCCATAGAGAGTACTGCTCATAGTAGTTATCTCTGTAGCTCAAACGATAACAATCACACAAAACAATACGAAAAAATAATCACACATTTAAAACAAGATGTCGAGGGGTAATATCGAACGTGCCTCTTGAAGGCAACACATTTGACCACCACGAGATTTTCTTTCACTAATTTTACACAGTAATGGACAAAGTACGGGGTTCGAATCCCGTTACACGCATTTGTGCATTTGGACAGTTCAGAACGCAATGGAAAACTACTGAACGTATTATATTGCCTATAAAATCACTGAACAATGCTGGGTTGATGGCTACGTCTTGAATAGGATATGCAGCCAAAAATGTGCCGACATAATGTTATAATTTAGTCTAAATTATAAGGTGACACCAAAAGCTGATTAAGGTACAGTTCTCATTGTGATAGATACGGGAACTAATGTATTGTTGTAACATCTGTGCCTTCTCATGCCAATATATTTTTTCAGGAGGATGAATACAGCTGCATTTATATTTTGCAAGTACAATTCTGCTCTATGATCATCAACAAACAGTTCTGCTATCTATCCAATATAACATATTTGAAAGTTGTAAAGTAGTTTATACTGGCATGTTGAATTGAAAGAAGCTCAGTGGTGTATCCTTATCAGACAATGTACGCTGACGTATCTCTGATTGTGTATGATGACCTGTCTCCGACAATATGTGCTGACGTACAGTGCGCAGGTCTCGTATGGCGAAGAAACCTTGTTCAATTTCAGCAGGAGTTGTGAATCATGTACGTTCAGAGGGCAATTACAAACTACTGACCGTAAATATTGTCTAGAAAGACTAAAGAGACTATTTTAAGATACTTTAAAGATAGAGAGTGGTATTTCTGGATGGATTGTCACTGTGGTACAAAATATATCATCAACTGAATTTATTAACAACACAAGACAATGAGTTGTGGAGAAACATGATCGCCTACGCCACTCGGCATGATCTTTGATTGATGCATTCTTTGGATCGGTGAATAAAACTGCTTTTCACTGCCTAAGTCACCGAATCTGGTCTTCATTGTGTATACTGGCATGCTCTTCTACCTTTCGGTTGGATCATGGCCATAGTGTCCTTCCTGTATGTTAAGGGGGTGATGCCTATACCATTTTCTATTTCATTTATGAGAGAGGTTTCATGGTACCTGTTATAAGGCAAAGTGTTTGACTTTGTAACTTGTCCAGCGCTTGTAGATGGGAATTGGTTGCTTAAGTCGATCTGTATTCTAGTACTGGACTAACTGCACCTGTATATACCTTCCTTAAGGATGCCTCATTGGCCCATCCCTACTTGTTCCTGTCAATTTCCTCAGTATGACAAGCTTCTTTCTTGCCCGTGTCTCCATTTTCCTAATGTGAGGCCTTCATGAGAGATTCTGATCTAGTTTGATGTCCAAGTACGCACCGCAAAGATATTATATATATATATATATATATATATATATATATATATATATATATATATATATATATATATATATATATATATATATATATATATATATATATAATATGATATGATAGCTGATACACATTACTTTGAGGAATATTGTGGAGATCTCTAATCTTCTTTGTTGTTCGTCCTTCATAAGTGATGGTGACCAATTGTTACATCCACTTTTGAAATTCAGTTAGAGATATATTCTTGCCTATGAGTTCGTATATGGCTAATAAGTAGTCAGAGTTTGGTCTATCCATGACTTTCTAGCTACTCTCCGCTGTTGAGTTTCTGCATTTCTCATTTTTTTCACAAGATGATGTCCTCTTTTTGACTGTAGAGTGCCATGTAGTTTTTGGTGTGCAAGTTTTTCCTTGTATCTTGGTCTATTTCAAAGGCTTTTAGTGAGTTATTTATCGAGTCATTGTAGTGCTTCTTTTGGCCACCTTGTGATCGTGTACCCTCCTCCAGCTCGCCATAGAGAAGATAATCTTTGGCAGGCGACGATATGACATACGTACTAGATGACCTGCCCAAAAAATCTGTGTCTGCGCCAGAATAGTGCCAATGCTAGGGATACCAGATCTGTAAGGAATGTGGTATCTGAAATCTTATCTTGCCACCTGATGTTCATAACTTTTCTGAGAAAAGTTGTGTGGAAGTTATTGAGTATCCTCACAAAACGTCTATACACAGTTCATATTTCACAATCGTATACGAGCACTGGTAGTACCACTGCTCTGTAAGCTTTCAGCTTAGTCTGTAGATTAATGTAATTTTTATGTCACACATTTGCGTACAATCTGCCGAAAGTACTGCTTGCCCTTGCGATCCTTGTATACATTTCATCATCAACATTGACATTTTGTGATAAAGTACTACCTAGGTATGTGAATCTATTCACAACGTTCAGCGCTATGCCATTTACTAATCTTATACCCTACCGTTACGGTACAATATGGTGATGCTTATTCGCGTTAATAATGCCCTCACAATTACTATTACGTGTTGACAATGTTTAAAATATATGGTTTCCTGGCTATTGTAATTCTCAATGAACAACTGACAGAAAACGCTAATACATACGTGGAGATTTATTTATATGCAGAACATCGAATGTGGAATATTCCTTGATTAAAACATTTCTTATAAATGTAAAATTGACAAAAAGTTGCCGCTCTACAAACTATATCTTACTGAACATAAGGCATGTGAACAGCACACTTATTTCATATCCTTTTGATCCATCAATGCGTTCCGTCTGAGGCTGATATTGAACAAGACATTTTTCCCAATATCGTGATTGTAATGTGTCATGCCTTCTACGTGGTCAGAATAAAGATACGTGTATAGACATACCCTCGTTGCTCTAAAACTGCTACCACTGAACCGATGTTTAGATTTTTGGCACAACATTTCGTAATATTTGCAGTCCAAATCAGCCTCTATGCGTGTTAAAGAAAGGCTAAAAAGGCTTAAAGGATTGATTTTATTGTACTCGGACTACCCCATATGTAATCCATCCCTCTCAACGAAGCGGATTACCGCTTACCGAGAGTACCACCCATGGCACGCACTCCGTATCATCAAGCAATAACCTCCAAGGTCGCCGGGAAAAAACCAACTCTGGATTCGTACCTTCGACCTCTTGAGTAAAAACCTAATAGGTTTGCCAATACGTCAGAGACACTATCTGCATGATAATACCAATATTATATTTAAGGACAAGGCAATCGTGCGATTAAGGTGAATAAAGGCGCTTGAAGAGCGGACAAGCAGCAAGATAACAGTTGCGGCACTATAAATAATATTAACATCATTTATGGCTAAATTCCAAAACTTTATTACTATTCTTGGTCAATGAATAACATAACTATGAATGATCCAGGAATATATAAGAAAAAAAGAAGGTGGATTTACTGATACAGATTGTTCGAAAACGGAGAACGTATTGACTGAAGAAGTGATGCGAAATAGTATGAGCTGAACGGACCTGATTCAAATCTCGTCTGCTACCTCATTTACTCTTGAATGAGAATGTTGAGATTGAATATTTGAAAACTTGATAATTGTAAAATTTAAATTTAAACAACTTCATTTATAAAATTTAGCAATTTATATTCTGTTTTTTCCCCTTCTTCTTTCTGTCCTCATGTACCTTTCGGTGTTGAGAGGGAGAGAGTGTACGGTCTTGTGCCCTTCTATTTGCCTCTTCTGCTGCTAAATTTCCGAGAGTCTCTAATATACTATCTATCCACCTTTACAATGGCGTCCAATAGGTCTACTGTTTTCGTATAGCTTGTTACGAGATTCTTGATAATACTTTGCTCTTTCTGTCTGGTTATGTGGCCGAACCATTTAACTTGTTGTTTCAGAATATATTATAATGTTGACGTGATCCCTAATTGTGTTTTTTAGTTCTTAATTTTTGATTTTGTCTCTCAAGCTAACTCTAATCATATATCTTACACATTTCATTTCAGTTTTGTTAATCTTATGAATTGTTCTAGAATCCAATGTCTAAGTTTAACACTGGTAAAACAACGTTGGTAGAAACATGGTTTTGAATAGCGCTTTCTTTGTTTCTAGTCTAATATCTTTGTTTTGTAGTAAAGGTTAATGATGACCTGACATGCCTTATCACATCTTGCAACTATTTCTGCTTCTTGTTTGTTGTCATATCTCAATGTGCTGCCAAGATATTTGTATTCATCTACTTGTTTTTAGTTGTTTGTTGTTTATCTGGATGTTGATGTTCTCCTTTTCTCTTGCAATATTCATTACTTCTGTTTTGTCTATGTTGATTTTCATTCCAAATTGCTTCCCTGTTGTGTCTATTATGTTTAGGTGGTCTTGCAGGTTTTTTATGCTGTTGTGGAATAAAACCTGATGATCTACAAAAAAAGTTCATTTGTTTCATTTGAGTTTGCCTTATTTGTTTATTTTGTTATTATGTATGTAATAAAAGTAGTGGAGACAATACACAACAGTGTTTTACTCCTGTACTAATCACAAAGTCTTTTGTGTAACCTGCTGCTGTTCTTACAGTGCAGCTGCTATTGCTATAGAGACTTCTATAGACGCTAATTAAATGTTGGCGTACTCGATACATGTTTCCCATAGTTTTTCCCTGTTTTTCCCAGATTGTACTCGGTCAAATGCTTTCGCTTGATCTATGAAGGATATGTATAAGTTTTGGTTTTATATATTGACTTCTCTGCCAACTGTTTCAGAATAAATATTGCATCAGTACATCCTTTGTTTCTTCTAAAACCCATTTGTGTATTACTAAGCTGTTGTTGTATTACAGGTCTTAGTCTTTCTCTATTATTTTTGCATATAGTTTTCCTGCATGACTTAAAGAAATTCTTGATAAAATCGATTGATTTTTTTCGTGAACAGAATAGACTACCACAGTCGTATTAGTTAATGCGTGATATGGAAACAAGAGCGATTCAGAATGCTGCTCAAACTAGAAGATAAAATCTCAATAGTAAACACGGTCTTTAAGCGCGACAGTCACTGTGATAAACGTCGCTATAATGAACCACCATCTAACAAGGTTGCAATGATTTTCGTCAACGAAGATGGAGAACCACATTTTAACCACGACATTCGCATTTACCCATTGAATACAGAGAATCCAACAAAGCAGTTCATTAATATCAATATACTTAGCTCGAATATGGATCCAATGTCATACTCGCTTTTATTTCCGAACGGTGAGCCGAGTTGGCAAGCACATTTGGCTCATGTGAAGCATATCAGGTTAAGCAACCCAATACATTTCGTCTGCTGTCTGCTGTATATGACAAAGGTAAAGGTATAATGCATTTTTAACCCTATATTATATGTTGTTTACTTTTTTATAGTATACCATTTCAACTCACATATCTTTGCCAGTTTTGTGTTCACAATTATAACGATAATTTCCCCTGAATGTCAGATGTTCTTTTTTAATGTATCTTGATATTTTCAAGATGATACATGACTTGTATGAAATTCTGCATGCATTTAGATTTGTCAAAGTATTTTATTCTAAAAAAATGAATACATATTTTTTGGGGAATTATTAGAAGGTACATTTGTTATTTTCCTTATTTAATTTTACTCAAGTTAGTTTTCTACAATGAAATATTAAGTATTGATACCACTGTAGTTTATTTCTACATTCAGTTTATGTAAAAATATACTCCTTTTTCTTCAAAAGTCACATTATAGAGAAAATGGTACCACACCCATAGAATAATTTAATATTTAACAATTTTTTTTACATATTCTTCATATCTGAAGCTAATAATATTGAAATATTCAGTAATCATATTAGGAGCATAGAAAACCATAAATGGGGCAATAGAGGGTGAGTCGTATTAGATATTTCGACTATACCAGCTCAATTGTCGATAGCTGATCAGAAACGACCTCACTTATGTCACATTGAGTAGCTTGTCCGTAGTGATGACACCATGATATGCATAGCTATCAGCTGTGACTAACGATAGTGATATAAGATACATCAACAAAAAGTAAATATGACATGAAAGGCTAACTTTTGATTACTTCCGTGCATTTCCTTATTTTGGCAGGCAACTCCAAGTATATAAATAGTGACCAACAAGAAGCAAGCAAACGATCAAGGAGGAGCTTGGTGCCTTTGCAGTCACTACGATGACCATGGAGACTATGGCGGTGACCAGGGCATTTGAGTGGCTACGCACACAGAAGGTAACGCAGGTCTGCATTTCTAGTGACTCTATGAGTATGATTAAAAAGGTACAGGTGGGTCTCGTTCGCAAACAGTGGATTGTAAGTGGTTACATTTATTTTCGTGCTGGAACATGTGGGCGTTCGAGGCAATGAAAGAGCGGATCAACTGGCATCATGCGCGATTGTGGCACAGGGCGATGGGACAATGGATCGCGCTGACGTTTTGAATTCCTTAAGAGATATAGCACGCCAGAGTGAGACTAATATGGATGATGATTCCTTGTCAATGGCAAGGATTAAAGATCAGGGATTGAAATGCGGTATTACTAGAAGTGAACATTTTGGAGGGTGCAGAAGAATGATGGTCAATCAGTATAGGACCGGTACTGTCAGCGGAAGTGTTATGGCGGATACACTCAAGGAGAGATCGGAGCAACTATGGACGTGTCCAGTTTGCAGGGATATATGATCCGACGACTAACCAACCAACCAACCAACCAACCAACCAACCAACCAACCAACCAACCAACCAACCAACCAACCAACCAACTAACTAACTAACCAACCAACCAACCAACCAACCAACCAACTAACCAACCAACCAACCAACCAACCAACCAACCAACCAACTAACTAACTAACTAACTAACTAACCGGGTAGTTGTTGGTAGAATTCAGGACAGAGCACATAATAAATATTTTTTGGAGGTAGTAATTGTCTAGGCAATGTTAAAACGTTGGGTATACTCCCAATGCTTTTTGAACAGTTGCACAGTTTTCTGCAGAGGGCATGCACATGGAACCTTAAGATGCACCTTAAGAACGTCTAAGATGAAATCTGTACCACTCTGTGTCACAGAGCAGGCCACGTTAGGTCTGTCTTCAATTATCAAAGTTCTCAGAAAATTATTTGACTCAATTTCACTGTAGAGTGCACTGAAAAGAGTTGGTCGTCTTCTACTCTGTAGGAGAGGTTACAGAGACTCTTCTTACACATGTCCATGCTTTTTGTATATTAAAGTGTTAATGCCTTTCCAGAAGTCTATGGGTTACTTATATAGGAAGTCATGTGACACCATTACTAGAATCGTGACTTTCATTATGTGATGATGACTAAAAGCTCTGATATAATCAAAGTGGACCAATAGTCCGTGATTGAAACGGGGTACTTCAATATAATAGGTACGGTACATCTGATTTCACCAAACCATATCAAGCATTCTAGTCATGAATCTGCCGCAGTTTTAACGAAGATCATTTGGCGGACAATCCCCACATACTTAGACGCCTCCTGCCATGAACATGACAGGTTCTAGTGTTACTATTTCTGTACACATTTATCGAGCCCAGATATGAGACTGATGGATCCCAACCATGGTTTGTTATCTTAACAATAAACTCGGTTATCTCCACATTAAACTCTGTTATGTTAACCATAAACTCTGTTATCCTATCTATAAACTCGGTTATCTCAACCATAAACTCAGTTATCTGAACTATAAATTCAGCTATTTGAACCATAATTTGGTTATCGCAACAATAAACTTGGTTATCTGAAATATGAACTCGGTTATCTGAAAAATGAAATCGGTTATCTCAAGCAAAACCTCGGTTATCTCATCCATAATAGGTTATTTCATCCATAAAGTCGGTTATCTGAACCATAAACTCAGTTATCAGAACCATAGACTTGGTTATTTGAATCATAATCTTGGCTATCTCAACAATAAACTCGGTTATGTGTCTCGGTCTATAATTTGGTCTATCTGAACCATTAATTGGGTTACTGAACCATAAACTCTGATATATGAACCAAAAACTCGAATATTTCAACCATTAACTTGGATATTTGAATATTGGATATTTGAACCATTAACTCGAATATTTTAACCATAAACTTGAATGGTTATCTGAACCACAAATTCGGATATTTGAACCACAAACTCAGATATTTGAACTATAAACGGATTGTTGAACCACAAACCGGTTGTCTCAACCATGAATTCGATTATCTCATCCATAAATTCGGTTATCTCAACCATAAACTCGGTTATTTGGATTTTCTGAACTATAAACTTGGATTTTTTAAACAATAAACTTGGATATCTGAACCATATACACGGATATTTAAAATACTAATTCGAATATTGAAACATTAGACTTGAATATGTGAACCATAAACTCGGATATTTGAAACAAAAACATGGATATTTATATCGTAAACTCTAATATTTGAACCATGATCTGGTATATTTGAACCATAAACTCGGATATTCTAAACATAACTCAAATATCTGAATCATAAACTTGGTTATTCTATGTTGTAGTTGTGTATATTAAATATATTTTGGCAGTTTGATAAGATTAAACTGAATAGCCATTGTGCGTGAAATTATTTAATAATTAATTAAACACGACATCTCCTTCTTCAGCATTCAGACCTCATTTTATTGACAGGAGGTAGTTCTGAGGGTTGGACCTATGATGTGACATGGTTTACAACGTCGCTGCGACATCTGCATATGTCAGTTTAAAACAACACATTTTTGCATGGCTTTTGAATCACTTTGGTCTGTGGCAGCGGCGCGGGAACCGTTTTTGTTGAAAGGCCATTTATAAATTTATAACATCATTCGATGGCCAAATACAGTTATGAATTCAAAAATTAGCCTGCAATATTTTTAGAAACATATAATTCACTCATGCCTAATGTTCCGCCTGGAGCGGTTTCTCTTTGGTGAGGGGTGTATGTACGTTATTATTATGACTCAAAATATACTGTTAAAAAAAACCCAACGTTTTTTGGAGTTGTTTTTATAAAAGATATTCTCTAAATGGACATCATTCAACGTATCGACTATGTCCACCTGGTCATTAACTTCTCGTGGTTACCTGAATTGTACTGACCACATTATTCGTGTTGTCGTGACAGAACTCGAGGTCAAGACTACTTTTTGACAAAAACTCGTTACAGGCTCATGACAATCCCATGAAACGTACTGAACACAAAACTCTCTAACCATATTTTTAAATGATTATAAAAGGTTGACGATCCTCGAATAAATTCAGTTGAAGATTCAAGTATGGTGCATCTCACTACAGAACACCGATACATCATCATAGAACGCTTACACATTGGACAATCACAAAGTGTAGTAGCCACATAATCGAATATGTTTAGAAACACCCTTAGTCGCTATTGGAGGTGATTTGAACAAACTGTCTCAGTGGCAGACCAGCCTATCAGTGGAAGGCACAGAGTCACAATTCCTGTCGGAGACCGATTCATACGGCTGCGTCACGTCAGGAATCGACTTGCATGTGCGTCCTCCACAATGAAGTCATTGCCAGCAGTTCGTAGAATTTCAGAACACACAGCCAGGAGCCGGCTGCACGACGCTGATCTTTGTGTTAGAAGACTCCATATATTCTTACGGACCTGCATCGCCAGAACTGACTTCAGTGGGCGAACCAGCATCATCAATGGAAATGGTCCTTTGGGAATGACTGATAACGGGTTTGGTTTAGTTAAGTCCGAAAGTTTCTTCATGCCAAGATTGAAACATTAATTCCGTAATATAAAATATTGTTACACCTTCGAAACAATGTTGCGCTTTTTAAATAGTATACATTAATTTTAATAGTTATAGTATTATTATTAAAACTAAGGGGGCAGCCTATAATTATAAATATCACCCACGTATATGCACCATCATCAGAGAGTACTCAAGATGACATACACCAATTCTATAAGGACTTGAACACCGCTATTAGACAATGCAAACACTATGAAGTAAATATTGTCATGGGTGATATGAATGCTAAGGAAGGGGGCAGCCAAGAGGAGAATGTAAAGGACAGATTTGGATTAGACATCAGAAATGAAAGAGGTGAGGTCTTGGTAGATTGGGACAGAAATAATAATATGGTGATAGGGAACACATTCTTTGCCCATCACCCAAGACGACCATGGACATGGAAAAGCCCAGATCATAAGACACACATACAAACACATTACAACACAATAAATAAAAGATTCAGAAATTCATTGAAGTCTGTTAAGACACGTCCAAGCGCTGATTGGAGCAGTGACCATGTTCCAACAGTGGGAAAGATTAATATTAGGTTAAAGAGATTAAAAGCTACAAGGGCAGATAACACAGCTAATGTAAACTAGGGCTGTATCGGATTTAAATTTTTGGAATCCGGCCAGTGCCGGATTTGGCCGGATTTGTGAAGTGAGATCCGGTCGGAGCCGGATTTACAAATAATTTTAAAAAAAGTTGAATAATGTACTCGTACTACACCACTTGACTTAAGTAAGTGGAGTCACTCAACTGTTCATTACTGCAGTTCATTACGATAGACATAACAATGATGACACGTACTCATATTAAATCATTTAAATATAAAATAATTATATTTACATTTAGAATAAGTAATATTAAGTTCCATAAGTTCAAGATGAAACATAATACATAAGCACATAATGCTAATTTAGTAATTTTAATTTTCAGTTTTCACATTGTTTTCAGTTGGCAATTTGGCAGCTCAGTTACAACTCACAACAACAGTACATTGAACAGATTAAATTTATTGAAATACATTCATTCAGTACTTTCACTATTTCAGTCAGTCAGTCTTCATTATGGCTGTGAAGTTTGGTGGTACAAGGCTACTACGGTTGTTAGTGTTAATGTCTCCTTTAACCGGAGCCGAAATCCGGTACACCCCTAATGTAAACATACTGACAGACACAGAACTACAAGAACAGTATAACATTGAAATTAAAAATAGGTACAATGCGATAGAAAAAATAGAAACCATTGAAGAACAGAGGACGATTTTTTTGTTTTATCATTGCAGCAAACATCTAAAGAGATTCTTCCACCTAAGAAACATCTCAATGAGAAAGACTAGATGACAGAAGATATTTTGAATATGATGAAGCAAAGAAGACAGATGAAGAATAACATTAAAGAATACAACAAGATGAACAAAGAAATTAAACACAAATGCAACAAGACTAAAAAGGACTGGTTAAACGCAAAGTGCAGTGAAATAGAAAAATATATCATCATAGAAATACAAGTGATACACATTTGCAAATAAAGGAATTAACAGACTGATGGCAGGCTCACAAGACGGGGTGCCTGAAATCTAAGCAGAGGCACATACTAATTGGAGAAAATGAAGTCATGCACAGATGGGAAGAATATATTGAATAACTGTACGAAAATAACATACTCGTAAATGATACCTAACTTAAATTGTAACAATGAAGGACCAAGTATATTACAGGCAGAGGTAAATGAAGCTATACAACACTTGAAAAACTACAAATCATCGTGTCCGGATAAGATTACAAAAGAGGAATTGGAAGCTCTGGGAGGTTATGGCATTAAAATTATCTCCAAAATTTTAAATGACATCTACAACAGTGGCTATATTCTATCTGATTTGTTACAATCAATGTTCATAGCCCTACCAAATAAACCTGGTGCAGTAGATTGCGAACCACAGAACAATCAGCCGTGTGAGTCAGATGACCAAGATTCTACTGCACATAATAATGAGACGTTTTAGAGGAAAAATAAAACCAGAGATAGCAGAAGAACAATGCGGATTCGTAGAAGGAAAAGGCACACGAAACAGCATATATATATATATATAGTAAGAAAATTAATGGAGAGGGCCATATAAGTACAACATGACCTTTATATGTGCATCATAAGATTACAGCAAATAATTCAAAGCATACAAGGTGAAGCATTCAGAGTTTATAAAATTTCTAGAAAATCTTAACGTTGATGGGAAAGATTTGAGAATATTAAGAATTATGTATTGGAAATAAACGGCTTCGATGAGAGTTAATAACACTATAGGTAGATTTCAAAAGATAGAAATGGGTGTCAGGCAAGGTTGTGTAATGTCACCGGATATTTTCTCCCTGTATACATAATTATATTATGCGAAATATATAAGATATGTCTGGAATAAAAGTGGGAGGATGCAATATAATAAGCTTGAAATATGCTGACGACAAAGTACTGATCGCAGGAAGCGAACAGGAACTAACACGCCCTGTTATATAAAGTAGTGAAAGAATGTGAAAAAATGGCCTCAGTTTAAACAAGAAGAAAACATAAATAATGGTTGTCTCGAAGAAACATACACAACCAAAATGCAACATAATAATTAACGACACAAAATTAACACAAATTGAAAAAGTGAAATATCTTGGCACCCTGTTAATAACAGAATGTAGATGCTCAAGTGAGATAAAGAGCCGAACAGCACGACAAAGACAAAAGTTGCTAGATTGGACTGGTATTTTGGCACGATAGAAGTTCACCAACCGAGCTTATTGAGAACACAAGAAACTGAGAGTCGTGAAAAAACATGATTGCCTACGCCATTCGGCATCGCACATGATTGATTGATTGATACATTAATTGTGTTATCGAACTAAACTCTAAATTTATTCAATATTTAGTCCAGCATCGATTACCGTCGGCTGGCCAAACCAAATGATCCCGTGTACTATAAAAGGCCCGCGAGACAGAGTTCCCCACCCCAGGTTTATGGGGATGGGAAATTAACTGAACCCTGAAAACTCTCTAGCCGTTCTTTATGACATACATAGCTGCACATAGCTTAGCTATTCTTTGATCAACTTATCAGGCCCTGGCAGCACATGTCAACAACTTAGTTTAATACACCAGAAAACGGCCCTCAGAAACAAATACATTATACACCAGAGACATTCGCATAACTACCACGTTTAAGCATTGCTACTGAGATCTTCCTAAGAAAATATCAAAGCATGTGTAGCTATTGGTCAAAGTGTCATGTTTAAGGTTTAACACATAAATACAACATTTCGTTAATTCATACAAGTTGTTCAATAAACATGAGTGTCTATCCAATATCCATTATTGTTAATTAAATATGAGTGCACATTATTCAATAAAAATTAGTTCACATCCAACACGTTGTGCAATAAACATTAGTGCACATCAAGCACGTTGCTGAATAGACATTAGTGCACATCCAGAATGTTGTTCAATAAAAATTAGTGCACATCCTACACGTAACGTTACTCTGCTTGTCGAAGGAGATAAATAGAAACGTAATTATAGATATTTGAAAGCTGGGACATATAGGTGAGGAGATAATAGATTTAAAAGGAAGGAGGCTGTGGCGCTGCTAGTGTATTAAATACACTCTAAGTGAAACTAACAATTTAGCGCACTCTGTCGCACAAGCATAGGAAACTTCTTTAGAACCAATTATGATAACGGATTTAAATCTCATTTTAGCGCCCCCGAGATTGTGTGTCCGGAGCAGTTGTCCCATTGCTACGTCACTGAAGGAGGGTGATGTGGAGACGGGTGGATAAATTCTACCATCCTATAACTGAGACCGTCGACCGTACAGACTTTCTTATAGAAAGTAAACACAACTTCATTGGTTATGTTTTTGATTACTGTCCTGATTTTCGTTGGTTACTATTTATACACTTGGATTTCGATGCCGAAAAAAACCAAGGTTGTTCTACGAAAAGAACGGAAATAATAATTAAAAAAAAGCCTTTCCGGTCATGTTTGTTTTCTGTACACACGTCTTCACTGGAGCGAGGTGTGCCATAACCTTAAAAAAATGTGTTTAAACCTATATTAGTGCACTTAAAATGGGCTAGCAGATATTCTTGAATCTTGATTAGGAACATGCGTCATAGCACTGGGGGTATTCCCATATATGCTCTGTTTGCCGTTCCGTCAGCCATCTAAAAGTGTATAAGCTCAGTGTCCCAGTCAGTTTCTGTTTACGCATTCTTCTGATCTTTCAGGAGAGGGAGCACTGTCTCCCATCGTCTCTAGTCCCTCCCATTTCTACCATTCTCTAAATATGTACAATGTTAAACCTTTTCTTCGTCTTTTCGTAGGGTATTAATAACTGCTCTAAATCAATATGCGGATATTCTGAGAAAGGGAACCATTTTGAATTGTTTCCGCTTTTACAGTGTACACGTTCATTCCATGATATACTAAATTTATAGCTATGTATTAAAGATAAATAATATAGTTGCTACGTTATTAGAACAAATTTTCTCTTGCAACTATGAAATATAACTGTATTTGTGTTTCGATCGACTTGGCCTATGTTTTATAGTTGCAAAATAAGATATATTCAAACGGTATAGTCACGTTGTCATTTTATGAGAATGTTTTTAATTTGCTTTCTTGTCTTCCCAATGGATTAGACTATTAGCTTAGACTATCCATTAATGCTTTCTGCTACCAGGTTTTTAAAAGTAGGAAGACACACTTGCAAGGAGTCTCAAAAGAAAGAATATTTTGATATATTGTTATACAATCTCCAAGAATTACGATAGACTAGCGTTTGCTTCCTGTGTGCAGTGTGATGGCTTCTCTTTTTTCATACACATAATATTAAACTTTTAATTCTCGGTAGTTTGAAACAATTTAGAGTTTGTCCATAAATTAGGTCTACAGATTCGGGGGGGGGGGGAACTGGGGGTGTCTGAAAAATGTGACGCTTGTTGACAAGGGGATCAAAGGGAGTTGGCATCAACATTAGAAACAAATATACCCAAAAACATTTTCGAATTTGAAAACAATTTTATAAATATGTGAAACAAGAGTATTTTCTCGATACCTGTTCTGTTAAAATATATTTGGGAAGTGGTTGTGAGGGCGTGGTCCCATTTTGGTTACGTGATTAGGCGGATTGGGATCTATGAGTTCTTGACAGTTGTTGACAGGAGATCAGAAATTGGAAAGAAACTGCTGAGGTAATTTATACATCCCCATATGAATAATAAATACTGCATTATGCACTGGGAGGTTTAGGCTTATGGGACATTCTCTGCTTCCTTATGTTAGCAGCGTCTCAGTTCCCAGGCAGAGATTTGACGATCTATACTGAAGAAGCGTTTCTTATACTAAAAGGTAGATTTTAGTTTTTCACTCACCTAGCATCACTAAGTATCACATAACAATTATATTTCTTGTGTCCTTAGTGAAACATAGCATCACTAGGTATCACTCATAACAATTATATGTCATGTATTTGCATTAATAAAAGCTTTTTGGGCGAACAATTGTGTCACTATATTTTGTGATTTGTAAAACTATAGTTCTCAAGAAGGTACATTGGGAATACATATCTACAAGAATGCATGTACGAAACTGCATAGAACAAAATTATAACATGGCCTAACGGGTACACTTTGAAGACTAAGTTAAAGGTAGCGTATCTTAACATCAGAGTATAAAGGTAATCATAATTCACGATTTTCCTATATATGTTCATCTTTCTAGCCAGTGGTTGGCCAGAAACTTCCTAACTATCATCGCCTTTGAAAATCATTAGTAACGATAGCGCCATTCTTCGACCTTCCTAAAAGATTTACTTCTTGTGGCTAGGTGAACCAGGTGAGAAATTACATTTCAAACCACATATAACAGTGAACTAGAAACCAGTTCTATTGGTCAAGCAAGTGACTTAACACCACATTACAGCGGCTTCACTGGAGGAGATGGAGTGCAACTTCATAAGCAGTGCCTGAGTTACCTATAAGCTAAACAAGCTATAGCTTAGGGCTCCCCAATTTTTTTATGTCACTATTTATATATTCTTAATCACTAAAGGGCCCAATATCTCAAATACCTTAGGGCCCTATCAAGTCTAAATCCGGCCCTGTTCATAAGCAATTATTGATGTTGTACAAACACATGCCCTATGGGCGTAGTTCGATACTGCCAAATAGCAAATGTCACATTTCGATAAGAGGCAGTCATGGTGTTGTTAAACGTTGCAGGTGAAGCCAACAGGTAAAGGTAAAAATGATAGGAGATATTGCCATCTCGAGGGAATGTGCAATGTTAACCTACAATTATATCTTGTAATGTTAGCGAGAGTCTTGTCTCTGCGTCTTTATATCCTTAGAAATTATGAACATTATAACTAGTGTATCCCTCTGCGCAATGGATGATGCATTTTCAAAGCATTATTTCATGAAAGAATCCAACTCTCAGTTATGTTCACAGCTTTGAAAAGTAACCTCCTACTCAGATGGGATAAATATATACTTGTATAGAAGAAGTGATGGGCGGCTTCCATCAAGAGGAAAGACTTATGCCAATGTACATATGTCATCTACTAGGGGTTTGCTGTTGCATGATGATTTCTCCGATTGGCCACAAGGGAGATCTTTCATGTGTGTATCCTAGTGATATTTCTGTTGTTATTCAAGGACACGATTATTAATGTTAACACGAAAAATGGATCGCCGTGAGTAATTGTCATAATTAAACTGTATTGATCACGGTACCTTCTCCTTTTCTGTGTTCGTTACTCCTGCTTGTTAGTGGGACATGTTAGTCCATGTTAGTTAGTCCACAGGGCGGAATGCCTTGTGTCATGGTTTATACATTGGATTATACATTATGCCCTTTCGATATGACGCATCCCACTTTATCATGGCCTTTGAATCACTTCCAAATATGATGGAGCAGGCAAATTCATTCTCACAACTTCATAGTCACCTCTCATGGCATACATGACATGTCACAGTGTTTTCATTCTTAATTTGCCTCTCTAGCTCCTGCAAAGATCTGACCTCTTGATCTGTCAATATAAGGCGTACATGTTTCTAAATCAGTATGTTATCTCGCTCATTACAAAATCCAATCGTGTCGACCACAATGTTTCCAATCAGGACTTTGAATTCTCCTAGGGATATAATTTAGGTCAACCCATATAGCATTTAACATCTCTTTCGACATCACAAACATAGACACAATAGCTTTTATCTTGTGTTTGGTAGCAGATATTGAGGGTAAAACCGCAACATCAGCGATGATCCCTTTTCTCATATCGAATGGCGGTGTTTGTTCTCCTTTTCCTGTATGAACTTTTATGAAGATATACTCTTTTCTCTAACGGAGTAAAATCTGTTTTGCTTATATCAGGGTGTGTTCCTATTTTATTTCTTGATATACATATATATGTACTAGAGGTAATGCCCTGCGTTGCGTGGGTGAGAATTGAAGAAAAATGTACTGTTGTGCATGTTTCAACCGTGACTGTTAATAATAGAAGAGTTGTTGACTAATGGAGAACTGACGGCTTAGAAACACTAATACATATTTGGAGACATACTCATATAATCTGTTGGAAAGTAGACAACTGTACCATTCTGGTACTCATGCTAAATCATTGACAGACATGCTTATTCACAAATAATACTGATATGCTTGGAGATAACATATTATTTCATTAGATAGAAAATGATGCGTCAATTGGTTAAAACTATAAACTGCTCTAATCGCAGTCTCTGCTGAATTATTTCGGCAAATTTATTCTTCGAATAAAAATATCTTTATTTTTGTCACATCTTGTTTGGACTTGCGCTTATAAAACATGGGGATGCACGGCCTTTACCGTCAATTCTGGAACCATTGTAGATCTTTGGTGGATTTAATTTTCATAGTAATAGTATAGGTGTTTCGAGTTTCAAATGTAACTCGTGCGGTGAAAGACTTGGAATATCTAATGAATGTAGAAATTGTGCTTGTTAGTTGACAACTTTACTTTGATCCATAACTGTATCTATCGATTTGTAAATATATGGATCACCAGGAATATACCTAATAGCTGGTGGTTAATAGTTAACCGAGACATTTGTTGGTGCTAATACTGACCTCTCGCCTAACCAAGAGACTGTGTAGTTGCACACGCAATTAGGAAATATTTGCTCTGTGAATTCATGAACAGTTTGAACAACAGTGCTAAAATTTGATATGATCAATTTCTTCAGAATTATTCATTGTTGTTTTTCCTTTGTCAAGTTGTGGTAAATACATATAAAATAATTATGACAACAATTAATATTTCTGACATGTATACTAGAATATTCGCAAACAAAAAACAAACCTTTATCTATTTTCTCTGTTATGTAACATCCATACACTGGCTAAAAGCACATATCCATCATTTCATATCTGCAATGTGCACCACCAAGTTCTGAATGACTGATTACAATCCTAATGCTTGTGGAATAGCTTTATTGTAATGACACTTCATTCCTTGCTGACGATAGTTCGAAGAATCTGTTAAAAAATGTAATACAATTTACCCATAAGAGATAATGGCAATGCTACAATGTGATAGACATAGTCACAGAAAATAGTATCGTGGAATCTTATAGGCGTGACCATTAATTTATGTTTATAGGCTAGCTCACCCTGTTTGATAAGATCAGGAAAAAAGGAATTGGTGATTTACAGTAATAATATAATAATATCCCTATAACTCATGTCGAAAGGGGCTAATAAAGGGTGGAGGTTTTTTAGTATGGATTTAGCGTTGACTACTCATTCCGCAGAAGCACAAAATAAACCAAATAATACATGCTGAAAACTGATATGTCAAACGACCGAATATAACAGACATCGCTGTCATGTTATAAACAACGACACAACGTAGTCCATTCTTATTGTCCTGAAATTTTCATTCATTATTAAAACTCAACCGTGAATTGTACAGCTTGTTAAAGTGTTAAAATGTCAATTATTGCATTAATTATGTAGCTGAGTTAAAATTATATTTTATTTTCTGTAAGAACAGACGTAATCCGGGAGTATATATAATATAGGCGTTTTATTTTGCGTCTTAACTTTATAGTCAAAGGGAGAAGAGTGATAAGATGTCAGCGCTTGACATCAGGTGTCACATAAGATTAAAATCTTGTGTTAGTGTAGTTTCAAGTAACTTAAGGGTGAAGGTACCCAAAATAATGTAATAGGTACCCAAATAAGTTGATGAACAAAGCGCCATCGATTATTAATTTCTATATATATATCATATAGTCATATATAAATATGTTCCATAAATACATGAAATCTTTCATATAAAATATTGAATCTTTAAAAAAAATACATAATAGCATTCCATCGCATGATATAGCGACAACAGTATGAGTATTGTGGTGTTGTATCTTTCTGTCGTGTAAGGAGATTACAAAGAAATCAAATTCTGGCATAGAATCCCCTGCATAAGTGACTGAAACTTTAGCTAGTGATATATTTGAATTCAAACTTTGTCACGTTAAAATTATGAGAAGATGCTCTAATCGTCAACCCCACTATCTCACTGATTTGACATCAGTGTCAAGACAAAGTCCAGGAGACTGAAAATAGTACAAGATGCAAGATAACCAGGGTGTTCTATTTTGTCAAAATCTTTGCGATTAAAGCCAGTGTTATCAGAGTCGGAGTTCTTCCCGCCTTGCCATCTGATATTATCATTCACATAGTCCAACGATAACAATCTTAACATACTTTAGTACCACTGGTCAACACATCGTTTACAAAAGTTATGTTACTGAAATGATATTAGTTATTTCTTATCAATTTTGAAGTGCTGAGCACGAATATGATAGTCAAATATCAAAATTGGTTCTGGTTTTTTTTTTTAAATCTGCAAAAATAAATGCGTACATCACGAAATGCACACCAATAGTAATAATGCAACGGACGGTTAATACATGTAAAATATCAAGTGATAGACTACTTCTTAGATTTCTTCGCCTGTCTCTTGTACAGGTGTCTTAGAACATCTCTGGGGAGTGTCCAGCAATAGTCAGCCAGCAATAGTCCACCATTATATATGTAAATGAGAGGTAATAACTGGTGTTGTCCGGGTGAGAATAATACCAAAAATATAATATTTTACATGCTTTCAACATTGACTGTTAAGAATATAAGAATTGTTGACGAATTGAGAACTTACGGTGCAGATAGTCTGATTAATTTTTTCAAAGCATACTCATAGAATGAGTCAGAGAGTAGATACTGGTATCACATACTATATCACTGGTATAGATACTGGTAGATACAGACATTCCGAAATGCTGACGTGACTACTACATCCTGTTCAGGATAATATATATGGGTGTGTGTGTGTGTGTGCGCGCGCGCGCGTGCGTGTGTGTGTAAGTATGTATGTAAGTATGTATGTGAGTATGTATGTGTGTGTGTGTGTGTGCGCGCGCGCGTGCGTGCGTGCGTGCGTGCGTGCGTCTGTCTGTTTGTCTGTCTGTCTGTCTGTCTGTATGTATGTATGTATGTATGTATGTATGTATGTATGTATGTATGTATGTATGTATGTATGTATGTATGTATGTATGTATGTATGTATGTATGTATGTATGTATGTATGTGATGTTGTTCCTCCTTCGCAAGCGTTGATGAGAATGGCTTGAAAAACAATAAATGCGATGAGAAAAAAAATGTCTCATTTGGTTTATGAGTTCGTAGGTGTCGGATGAGTCCCATTCGTGCACGGAAAGTTATATTGCAGTGCATGCAGGAGTACTGAAGTTGCGGAGTAGGAGAATTTTCGGATTTGTCCTTCCGCTTCTTGCGCATGTGGATTGCAAGCAGTGTTCTTTCTTGTTCAAAAGTCGTGATTTTTGCAGTGATCTGGGTGTGCCAGGCTTAGCGATCAAGTGATGTATTCTCCCAGGAGCTAGTATCGATGCTGCAGTGCTTGAGATAGTTTTTTAGGTGATCATTGAAGAGTTTTCTGCCCTTCTGTTGAACTTTTACTTTCGCACAGCTCCCCATAGAATAATCTCTTTGGAAGGCGCTTTTCTGGCATACGGACGATGTGGTCAGTCCAGCGGAGTTGGGATCTAGTCAGCAGTGCATGGATGCTATGCATACGGGACTTCTGAAGGATTTTTTTGTCTCGTACTCGATTCTGCCAACGTACTCCAATGAGGTTTCGTAGGCATCGAAGGGGAAAAGAGTCGAGCTGTCGAGTATACGTGTGTATGTGTGCCTGTGTGTCTCTGCGTGTGTGTGTGTGTCTATATGTATGTGTGTGTGAGTGTGTGTGGGAATGTGTGTGAATGTGTGTGCGTGAGTGTGTGTATGTGAGCGAGTGTGTGCGTGTGTGTGTGCGTATGTGTGTGTGCGTGTGTGCATGTATGTATATCGGTATCTAAAAAAATACTAGACCTGGTAGGAAAAATTGATGTTTGTATTTGGAATCAGTGTGCCACATGTAGCCAGACACAGATTCAAGTTAAACAACCCAAAAGTGTTCTTCTGTGTTGTTAATGAATGACATTTTTTTACTAAGGTATTAATTATTAACGATTGTTTGCTTCAATGCCAAGAAGTTTGGAACAAGAAAACTTGTATCCAATATCCACATTTCTCATTTTTTAGGGAGCTGGAGGATGTTTCCATGTTTCTCCTAGATATTTATTCATACACAGACGATTCCGACGCTCAGTAGTAGATTACAATTCTCAGCAGACGATTCCAACGCTCAGCAGAAGATTCCAACTCTCAGTAGTAGATTACAATTCTCAGCAGAAGATTCCAACTCTCAGCAGACGATTCCAACGCTCAGCAGACGATTCCAACTCTCAGTAGTAGATTACAATTCTCAGCAGACGATTCCAACTCTCACGATTCCAACTCTCAGTAGATTACAATTCTCAGCAGAAGATTCCAACTCTCAGCAGACGATTCCAACTCTCAGTAAATTTAAGTAGGAAGCCAGAGGACAATTTAAAAAAATTCTTGAGACTAACGGGAATTGAACCAGTCCGTTCTACGGCACCAAGTCGCCTAGCAACAATTGCACACGCGTTTTTCAGTACTTGACTAACCGCATCTCCAAAAAAGATGCGATTTCATCAAGCCATTCAAATCGTGCACACAAAGTTACCCGAACGGACCAATCGAGACAAGGACTATTACAACAACAACAAACATCCCGTACAGGTATTGAAATATCCTCAGTAACAACAAACACATAACATAATATCCGTATTAGTTATACAAGGGCCGATAGGTCTTCTTGTAAACATGGATAACATATATAGACAATACATTTCCATGTTTCTCCTAGATATTTATTCATACACAGACGATTCCGACGCTCAGTAGTAGATTACAATTCTCAGCAGACGATTCCAACTCTCACGATTCCAACTCTCAGTAGTAGATTACAATTCTCAGCAGACGATTAAAACTCTCACGATTCCAACTCTCAGTAGTAGATTAAAATTCTCAGCAGAAGATTCCAACTCTCAGCAGACGATTCCAACTCTCAGTAGTAGATTACAATTCTCAGCAGAAGATTCCAACTCTCAGTAGTATATTTCAATTCTCAGCAGACGATTCATACCCTCAGAAGTATTTTCCTACTCAAGGGGACTCAATGTGTGGAAGACATCTTCCAGCATTGTGTATGCAGGCATCCAATCACATTAAAATCTGAAACTAATTGGTAGTATCAATGTTGGCTACGTTTTATCAAGAAGTCCACAGGACTGTTTGATTTCATTCGGCCCCCGATATATATCATATAAATATTATTCAATTTGTAACGCAAGTACTTTGTTGAAAACTATATTAATTGTACCTATGTTAAATGATTCTTGGGGTGCAAAGGGAACACTTTGCTCTCGGCGGACCCAGGGTTAGCAAAAGTACCTCCTGTGGTGCACCCTGGAAACAGAAATACAGCAGATCGAGCTGATTCTGGCCAAATCATTTGGGGATCGTGTCCGAGAATGTGGAGGTAGCAGATGGAAAGAGATTTGACTGCACAAGAGACAGACAATATCTCCGACACCACCAGCAGCACCACATATAGCGACACTGTCGACATACAGTGAAGCTAGTCAGTCCAGTCCGAACATTGGAGGGGCGGCCAATGTAAAATGCACGTAAAGGTAGATGCATGGCGAGAGACAAATATATTTCATACCGAGTACAATAAAACAATGAAAGGGCAGAACAGCGCTAGAGGGCAGCGCGAACTGCAAATAGAAAATGAAAAGTTCCTAGGAAAAAGGAACTACAAGCTCCGTCAGCTCGAGACGGGCTTCTAGTTACCTGTGTTCCTTACAGGCAGAGACCAAGACCCATTCATTGGCGTTTGGTAAAGCAAGAAGACCTAATCCAACTCTAATGTCGAGCCTTCCTAAACCGGAAATATGCTCGCGAAGAGAAAGGGTTCTGTACCCGATTGGCTTAGGCAAGAAAGGGACAACGATGGTAGTCCTGGCCCAACTCTACTGTCAAAGTTTCCTATACCGGAAGTACACTTGCAGAGAGAAAGGGTTCCGTACTCGATGCGCTCAGGCACAAAAGGGACAACGATTTAGCCCTGGCCCAACTCTACTGTCAGGTTTTCCTACACCGGAAATACACTTGAAGAGAGAAAGGTTCAGTACCTGATGGGCTCAGGCGCTATTGGGACAAGGACGCTCAGCTCGAGAACGCCTTGCTCTCAAACGCGTGGTGTGAGACTCGAACTTGGACAAGGGGTACACGATGTCGGTGAATGACACCTCGGCTAAGAGGGCGAATGAGCCAGGGTCCAACTCCTCTGTTGAGTTCTTCCCCTTAAGGAAACAGGCTCACGGATGAGAAACGGTTCGGTACCCAATGGGTACAGGCACAGCACGTCCAATTACACGAGGCAAGTTCATAGACAGTGGAACACCTCGTTCGAGTCAGACGAGAGCAAAAAATCGTCTGGGCGAAGAGTCTCCACTACGCGTGCATGGAGACAGATATAGAGGCTGTCACAGGCTAAGGGTAGCCCACCCAAAATGTCAAGGCATGTCGAAATCGGATGTTCTAGGCCTACAAGGCGCATAACGGTGGCACAACGTAATCACGCTCCCGGCGGAAATCGCACGGATATCCGTGATGGTTACAATGGAGTGAACGAAAGAAAAAAAAAGATTCTTATCTTCGGTATTGTTTAAAATATGTACAAAAAAATAAAACAAAGAAATTAAAGATGGGTAGGATATAGAATGCTTTATGTAGGTTTCATTCTCTTGAAATAAAACATTGTATAATTGAAAGGTGGGGCTTGAAACACACCAATTAATATATGATCTCACCAGGGAGGAGGATATTATTCATCAAATAATTGGTGATCACACTCATAAGGCATGTAATGCCATCTCTGCAACGAAGATGGACTGAAACAGACCCCCAGACATGTCTCTTGTTTTGATGGTGCACTCTGCTAGACTGTCACCTATCCATCTTGTGATGCTACTCTCCCACTTGAATCTCTGCCTTCCTCTTGCTCGCTTCCCTTCGACTTTACCTTCAAGCAAGGTCTTGAACAAGGTTTCATGGCTTTTAATGTATCCAAAATAATTTATTTGCTTGATCTTTATTTCTTTTAACAATTCTTTCTTCATATTAAGTGTTGCTTAAACTTTTGTTTCCTTCTCTTTCCACTACGTTCTCCCTATTCTTCTATATATCCACATCTCAAAGTCATCAATTCTGTCTTCTAATTGTGATCACACCAGGGAGGAGGGTATTATACAACAATTACTCTGTGATCACAATAAGGAGGACGATATTATACAACAATTATTCTGTGATTACACTACGGAGGAGGATTAGGTTTTACATATTAAGTATATTTATTATCATCTTCGCACACCGGACACGTCCATAGGTGCTTCAATCTCCGCTTCAGTAAATCTCTCAGTGTATATCGGCTGCTGGTTCCATTTTATGTTGGTTCACTACTTTTTTTGAAACCCTTGTCAGGTGACTCATGCTTATGCATTTCAAAATCCTCTGATCGTGCGGACTCACGAAGGGAAGTCTGCTCGGTCCATAGGCTGGCCGTCTGTTGTGGTGGCGAGACTAGCTAATTTGTCGTCCCATTCGTTTCCCTCCACCCCTGCATGTCCGGGGACAAAAATAAGCGTGAGTTTTCGTAGTGATGCCAGCATTTTAGCTCTCTCCAATGACACTGCCCATTCCATACGCGCAGTACTTTTGCGATTCCAGCCAGTAAAGTGCCTGCATTAAGGCGAATACTTTCCATAGTTAGACTGCTCGCTGTTGCGGTAAAGGTACCTCTGGCTTCGTGTATTGTTTTCCCTTTTGATCTGACAGTAAAGGCCCATTTGCATCGCTGGTGACGGATGACCGACCCGTCTGTGTAAATCACGACATCTGAATCATTGGTATTCTCGCATATTAATGCCTTGACCTCAGCATCTACGTTTACGTGGCTGTGTTTCTTGCACTCTCTGTTGAGTGATGACAGTCTTGACTCTCTTGGAAAAAACGTAGAAATAGGTATCCATTCCTCGCCAGGAGCTATGTCTTCTGGGGCGCAGATATATTTAACGGTATCCTCGGCCGACCCATCCACGATTTGCCTCTCTTGAACCTGCTTCCCTTCAAAAGAGGGATCTCGCTGTGTAGTGGGTGGTCTATGTCAGAACTCATTCTAAGGAATGCACTGGCAATCAACATATCAATTCTATGAAATCAAGGAGAAATCTCATAGCCACACAGGGTGTGTCCCTTGTGCATCCAAGAATGATCCGCATCGCTTCGTTTTGAATCCTCTCCAGCCTCTCAATCTGTGTGTGACTGGCGGTGATATTCAATATTATTCAATATAGCATGCATATTCAATGACAGGGAGGACAAGGGCCTCGTATAAGATTACGAGCTGTGGTTGTTTAGTGTCAGCCGCTGCCATTACTCTCAGAGCTGAAAGTCCTCTGCGGGCCTTAGCGATAATATGATCAAAGTGTTCCTAGACACACAGACTACGATCAAATCGCACACGCAGGTATTGTAAGAATGAAGTCCTGATTATATCGTACCCTTTCATCTCCATAGTCGGTGTCACAGATTTTATGATGTGATTGTTAAGAGAGAACCATGTCACCGCAGCCTTCTCCTGGTTGATCTGTGCCATTGAACCATCACACCAGGAGACGATACGTTCTAGCTCTTTCTGCAGTGATCCGACAGTAATACGGAGGAGAATTTTATACAACAATTACTCCGTAATTACACTACAGAGGAGATGTTATACAACTCTGTGATTAAACTAGAAAGGACGACATTATACAACAATCACTATGTCAACACACGAGAGAGGACGATATTATACAACAATTACTCTGTGATCACACTAGAGAAGAGATATTATAGACACTAATGGTTTTATATTACGTGGTATAATTTAGGATTGTATGTCTCTGCTAGGGTTGAAGAGGTAATTTTGTTATTGGTCAGAATGTGTCTCACACAACAACATCCAGCACGTGAATGGAGATGTTGTCATTTACGCTGGAGTCTGTGGACAGTTCGAGCATATAGTGACCACAGTAGACAGTCTTTGTCTATCCGTGAGTTTCTAACAACTCTCCGCTGGTGAGCTGCTACACTTCTCGTTGTACAAGATGCTGTCCCATTTTTTGACTGTAGATAGCTGTGCTGCTGTTTTGTGCATGTTCTTCCCATGTATTGTGGTCTATTTCAAAGGCTTTTATTGATGTCTTTCATGCATCCTACAGCACTTCTTTTGAGCACCTTGAGATCGTATGCCTTTCTGCAGTTCATCTTAGAGAATCATCTTTTGTAGGCGACGATATGCCATACGTACTAGAGGTCGCCCAACAAATTTGTGTCTGCATCAGAATAGTTTTAATGCCAGAGATAGCAGATCTGTCAGAGATAGTGCTTATCTGAATCTTATCTAGCCATCTGATGTTCATAACTTTCCTTAGACAAGTTGTGTCAAAGTGATTGAATTTCTTCATATGTTGTCTATACACAGTTCATATTCCACTAGAGTATCAATCAATCAATCATTCAATAAACCCGTAACCCTTCAGGGTCGTAGGAGTACCACATTGGATGCTTCAGCACACAGAGTCCTCCAGCGAATTCTATCCTCAGCGATGCGGATGAGTGTGGAAATATCTTGCCCTGTCCATGCCTTTAACACCAGCGTATAATAGCACTTGAATTACCACTGCTCTGTAAACGTTCAGATTAGACTAGGTTAATGCCAATTAGCTATAAACGTAGAATAAGTATCAGAGAGGACAGTAAGAATACACCCAACAGAAAGAGACAGAACAAACACCATAATACAAGTTTACGTTCCCACAATGACGCTAACATAGTAGAAAAAAAACGAATGTTTTGAAAAACTGTCTGACGTTCTGAATAAAATTAATAATAAAAAACGACTTAATTGCTATGCAAAATTTCAATGGCAGAATTTGGAGGAAAAAACACATCGTGAACATTGTTTTTGAAACTTCGGGGACACAACAAGACATCGTAACAGCGACGGAGAGGAACCTATTAATTTATGCTTAGAGCATGGACTATTAATTCATGCTACGAACACTATCTATCAATATAACGCTTATATATTAATAGCGTCCCAGATTGACGACATACTGGTAAGACATAGGCTGAAGATAAACATCACAGACGTAAGGGTTATACCAAATATAAACATAGATCCTGATCACAGTCCGGTTGTAATAACTTGAAAACGAAACAAAAAGAAAGACCAGCAACGAACAAAATACAAGAACCACAGCTGAACTTTGTAAAGCTAGAAGGTGAACGCACAAGAGATATACTATATCTAGAAATGGCTAAGACCTTTACTACCCTACCAAACAAAATCGATGGCATAAAGGTAGAATGGGAGTTATTTAAAACGCACATGATAAATAATCTACAAAGTCTATGCGGAGTAAGAAAACATACTAAGGGACCTGCAAACAGCATGGTGGAATGACAAGTTACAAAAAGCTAGACAAATAAAGAAACCTTGCTTTAGAACTTTGTTGACATCTAAAACCAAAATCATTTTGAGCAGTAAAGACTAGCTAGATGAAATACGAAAAGAATAGTCAAAGAAGATCAACTCCATATAGTCAACGAAAATATGGAGAATAAGTAACAGACCTATGTAAGAATAACCCTAGATATTTCTTCAAACGTGTCTTCTCATTCAATGAGAATAAGAAATAAAAGCTACAACCCAACTGCAGTAATAAACAGCAGAGATGGAATACCTTTACTTAACGGAAGCGAAAGGAAGAATAGGTGGAAAGAATATTTGCAAGAATTGTATAATCCTAACATTCTGACGCAACATACTTATAAGGGAAAAGACCAAGACATCGCAGAGCCAGAAATGTTAAGCCAAGAAATAAAAATGGCCATCAAGAGCAGTCCAAATAGGAAATCGCCTGTCACAGATGGTATACCCAACGAAGCCATCAGAGCATGTAAAGATATTGGGGTAAAATGGGTGCAAAGAATATTCATAATAGCGTAGAAAGAAAGGGAAGATCCACAGGACTGGCATAAGTCCGTAATCGTACCATTGTGGGAAAACAAGGGCAGCAAAAGAGAATGTAAAATATACCGAGGCATCTCATTATTAAGCTACACCGGGAAAAGATAAAAGAACAAAGATACTGCAAAGAAATGATAGTAGAACCAAGCTAATGCAAAGATAATAGAACACCGTGCAAAATACATAGCCGAACCACAATTGAGTCATCTCAATTTTGCTTCAGAAGCGGGATTAGTTGGTTCACGCTGAGGCAAATGAGTGAAAAGTGCAATAGAATACAACAACGAACTAAACGCATTATTTAACGATCAGGAGAAAGCGTTTGATAGAGTCAACAGATACGTACTGTGGGAAACACTAGAAATATTTTGTATCAAAGAACAGTTGTTAGAAAATATAACGCCTTTGTATAAAAACTGCCAGTGCGTGGTAAGAACATCAGATGGTATTACATACGCATTTGAGACAAAAAACGGAAGTGTTCAGGGTTCCGTACGCTCTCCCTAACTTTTCAATATATACATAGATATAATAATACAAGAGGCAAAGATGGCAGAGGAAAACATAATCGATTCAGAACATGATTCAGAGCAACTAAACAATGAACAAATGAACTGCTTTTCGCAGACGACAAGAGCCTCATATACTAAAACGAAGAACAACTGCAACATAATGTTAACTCACTATCCGAAACGTGTAGAAAATACAACATGAAAATCAATACACAAAATCGATGAAAAAAAAGCAGAACACTGAGCTCACTAAACATACAGATAGACAACATAGAAATTAAACAAGCATCATAGTTTAAATATATGGGTGTTATTTTTACAGAAAATGGAAGTCTTGATAGAGAGAGATAGAGACGAGATGTGAAAAGGCAAATGTAGTAACATACCAACTATCACCACTACTCCTTCATCCAAAGATCGAGATGGTAGTTAAAATACACAGTATGTTCCTACTAACACTGTGTTACCTGGTCTCTCTTCTTCACATTACAGAAAGATAGTGACGTGAAAGATGACATGCTTGAGGAAAGCAGCAGGGGTCACGATGATTGACAGATTACGAAATGAAGACATTAGGGAAAGAATATATATAACACCTTGCACATAATCCATTGAAAAGCAGCAGATCAAATGGTTTGGCCTCATTATGAGAATGCATTACGACAAGTTGCCCGTGATGCCATATAACCAAATAAGATCAGGGTACAAAGCCAGAGGAAGACCACGGAAAATATTGATAGAAAGCGTCAGGGACATCTTGAACAAACACGGTCATAACACAACCGACGCAACACATCTGGCTTTGGAGTGCAAGCTAGAGCTCCAATCACCCTCAACACTTCACGCACGAGTGGATAACAAATCACGTTGGGAAAGACAATAGACAGTAGTGACAAACTCTTAGTCAATGCTTTAGCCATTGGTTATGCTCCTGACAAGGAAGCAAATAATAGGAACAATGACACCTGCCAGGAATATCGTAATGATTGTGTATTGCCTGGAACAATTTATGATTGGATTTTTCTGCTAGAGTTGAAGGTAATATTTCTGCTGATTAGAATGTGTCTCACTGAACAACAGCCAGCGCGAGAATGGAAATCTAGTCATTACATGATCATTGAGTCATTGTGACTAGCAGATTTTGGAAATGGAGTTGACTGTCATAGTGATCCATGGTCCATGTTAAAGTCGCAACACTATGCGAGGTCACAACGAGCAGTTATCGCAGCTAAACTGCAAACAATGACAACGCGAATTATGTTCTCTGGACTACATTCTGCCAACCTTCAATAGTTTTTAAAATGATCGCAGAACGTCAAAGCTTAGAAATATTAAAAAGTAAGTAGCTCATAAATATATTACTTGAAACTGTGGTGGATGTATTGTCCTGGGCATGTGGGAGACTGTACACATGAAAGAGCAGACATGTTGGCATTCAAGGCAACAATACTAAGGGAATTTATTATGACAAGTAGGATACATTAAAATAACTGCATGAACAATATCTAAACGAGAACACAGACTGGAAGAAGATATGATAATTTAATTAAGAGAATTTAGAAAAACTCCAGGCATAAGAAGAAAGGCGCTTGAGGTGACGTTTAAGGTGTGTATGTAACAAGTGGGCTACAGGAACGAGAACAACAGTCGTGTGACAGTCGGCAGAGAGGATCACCTATGATTTTGCAAGCATACGTTAACGTTGATTCAGAGAACAAAACTAAACTAAAATATACACATCTCAGGAAATAACTTCTTATGAAGATAGTGTCAATGTAATTGAAATATAGCTGATAAACTTGTAATTTCCGCAATCAATAACAATTCTGAACAATTATACATATAAATAATAAACATTGTGTCCTTACTGATTGTGTACAAATGCTATCATACTGACTGTATTAAAATTCTACTTATAAACTACTTACAGTGCTTCATTACAGCATATGTGCCCTTTACAAAATCACATTTACCTATACGTTCTGTGTAAACCTAGCACACGTAATAATGGCAAACATTTCAGCGTGGAACACTTCTCTCCTACAGTCCTGTTTAGTTTCGACATGATATTTGTATACGTCTGCTATAAATAATTCATAATCACGCGCCATGCGGACTGGCGCAGACCATCATAATCTATACACAATATATGTTAGAATATTGACTATAAATTCGAATCTTTAGTGTTTTATTTCATTGATTACGCAGCGAACAATTTATTCTCACTGCGTTCCTCTCGCATTCTATCGACTAGGCCGTGTTATCATATTTCTTTCTAAGTCTGACTTCCTTATGACAGGTCAAGAATATTATATATATCGAGTTTTATTGAAATGTTTGATATTGAGTTCCTCTATGACATTTTTCTTTTTAGTCTATCAACATAAATGTTTGTATTGAGTGACCTCGTGATCCCTCTGTGAAATCACATCTTGTTGTTCCCCAGCATTTTACTGTTTTAGTCCATACAATTAAGTCAACAATTTGTTTGCTATTTTTTTGACTGGAGTTTGGACTTCAAGCCTTCTGGAATTGATTCTGATCATGCATTTGTTTCGTTCTCAGATGGTATGGTCCTCGTTTTATTCATTTTGTTCTGTCATCTCTTACTTTGTCTCGTTTACACATGTATTTACGTGTTTATATATTTCCTGTTCTTATTCTTCCGTCTATCTTCACCTATCGCTAGGACACGTTAGTTATGTTGCTCTCACTCGTTGTATTTTTAAAAAAAATGTAAATATCCATGTCATCTTCATAAAGCCTTTTTGGTTGAAAATTAGATTGTGTACTGTTATTTGTATGATTATGTCATGCGCACTGTTAATTGTATGTTATTACGTCAGTACCCGAAAGTGATAGTCTGTATATGTTAGCCGTCGTTCAGTAAGATTACAGTACATGCGTTCTACGTAAGCACTATTTTCAAACAGTTTAACAGTTTGACTATTTATTTATTTACATTTCATAGAAGCATCAGCTATTGAAGACGACCAATGGGAATACTATTTATTGGGTAGTATATTCGTTACTGTCTACAGTGTAAAATTACTGGTTAAAAAGAAAGCAAGTTTATTTTAAATTACCTATTTCTTTCATTTTTATTGGCTGTCAGACAAAGCATAATTATAGCAAAACATGCTAATCACGGGAATAATCAACACAGTCATCAAGAAGGTTTGATTTTATATTAGTCAAGAGTTCTTATCTAGTAGATGGTATATTCTGGGTGTGAAAACTAAATGGGTGAAGACATGCTTCCTAAACAAACCTTCGTATGGAAAAAGGAAAAGCAAGTCACCCAAAAGAAACACAGATACACAGAACAATCAACAGAGAAAGCCAAATATTCGCCATACGGAATACACAGCTAGTTTATCATTCTGCAACGGAGCGCTTGGCATGGAACGACATTCTATCAGTGGCCGGTCATAAAGTCACAGGGACACAAGTCAGGGAAAGAAAGTTACAATTTGACTAGGAAAATAAATGTCACAAATAATTTATGGTGGTAGGTATTTTAAGTTGCACAAAGCGATTTTCGTTACGAAAAAAGTAACAAGAAAGAGAGTCAATATTTTGGTTATGACGGAAAAGTTAATATAAATACTCAACTCAATCATTTATATTTATACATATTTAAAACATACAATAACCAAATATTACTTTTAAGAAAGCTTTCGAGCGAATAAATAGAGAATTACTCCTTAGTATTTTTGATAATTATGGAATAAAAGGACTGTGTAAGTCTAACACAAAGATAGTGAAATAGGTATAACAAGTGCAAGACTTACAAATTAGTTTTCAGTAATAAAAGAGTTAGATATACGTGTACCTTAGCCCCGTTACTGTTTATTATGTATATGAATAATGTTGCCAAAGAAGTAGAAATACCACCTGACGCTTACAATCCAAATGACATAACTTAACTACTCTTTGCTGACGATCAATGATTACTGCACAGTTGAAGTGAAGAGCTGCACGATCACATAAACCTGCTCAACTAAAACTGCCTCAATCACAACAGGAAGATCAATACAGAAAAACAAAAGTAATGTCTATAGACACGGAACACAATACAATCAACATAAAGATAAATGATGATTTACTGAAACAAATGTAGAAATTTGAATATCGTGGGAGAATTTTTAAAAACAACGGACAATTGGACAAAGAGGTCGACGAGACAAGCATTCAAAAAGCCAATTACGTAAATTATGAACTTACATCAATTTTTGAAACACACATCTATCCCAATGGAAACCATAAGGCATATAACAACGTATATATATATATATATATAAACTCTTCGCACCAACATTGTGCTATCTAATACACTAACTAAAGAACAAGAGGAAAAGCTTACTGCGTGTGAAATAAGATGTCAAAGAAAAGCAGAAAACAACAGGATGAGATCATGTAGGGAATGAAACGATTACAAGAACTGTTAGAGCAACGCTGTGGTCAAATGTATTGAAAATCAGAGACTGAAATAATTCGGCCTCTTAATGTGATGAATCCTATTTGTCCAGCGGCAAGAGCATACAACATAATATATGTATTGTCTTTACTCTGCATTTGTCATAATGCGTCGCATGATTGAATGACAATCGGTGTTCGGGCTATGGTACGTATTGTCGCATGATTTACAGTTATATTGTGACCTTAGAATATTGGTAACTTCTTTAATCCACCTTATTCTTGGTCTTCCTCTTCCTTTTGTTGTTCCTATTTTCATGTTGTATGCTCTTGCCGCTGGACAAAAAATGATACAAACTACCGTTGTACATAGAAAGATAAGAGAAAATCGCAAAAACTTACATAAAATCACTGCATCCAAAAATGTTTTCGGATGATATGTTATTTCCTGCTCATGATATTTATCCAATAATTAAACATTACCATAATAAAACACTATTACATAAAAGAATGTCACATGTGCAACATTGTTGTGTACTAGCAACGATTTTCCTGTATAAGAATGGAATTATAACACGATGATAATCTGAAGCGCTGTGATATACAGATATATACGGGGTATACTATCCGGGACGCTTTGGAATCAGAGGAAACGAAAGAGCTGACTCATTGCAGATAATGCTATTGGCGGTACAAGTAACGTAATTAAAGCAGTCAAAAATTCATTGCAAAATGAAGATGTTGACAACGAGACTGAAAGCGCACACATACAAAGAATGGCAGAAATGGAAGTGATTCGAGAAGAGTTATTAAAATGTACTCTTTTTGGAAAGATCTGACGATCAGGTAATCAACACCTGACTGGGACTTTGAGTCTCATACACTCGAAGGGCTGCTGAAACGGAGAGCGTAGCACTTATGGGAATGTCCCCTGTGCCATGATGCTAGTATCAAATCAACAATCAAGAATGGACAACAACCAACATTTTAAGAGAGTCCACAGCGGATAAGCAACAATATGGTGATGTGATTACTATTAAGAAAACTTGGAAAGAAACGTAGGTAACCATACATAGGAAACTGAGAGAAAGTGTTATGGCTCTTTGAATATATGTAGAAATATTATATGAGAGAATACCATTTTAAATGTAGCTAGCGGAAGTCATTAAACGAGCATATTTAGAAAGATAACAGAACAAATTTTAAATGTTGGACGTGAAAGGAAATAATGAGGCCAGGACCGTGCGGAAGATGATCTCAGTATGATGCGAGTCTTCGAAATGCTTCTCTCCTTGCAAGATTTTTCTTCGAAATGCCGTCCCTTAAATTTATTTTGATTGGTGTCGCCTGATTCGGTAACACAGCACGACACGGTTTGGATGGGGCGTTAATGTCATGCAACGATTATTGGTAACCACAGTTATGCTTATAAGAAATGAATAATTTCTTCTTGACAGATTTGTAGCTTTCTTCTCAAACCGTTCGACGCCAGTGTAAACTGCAAGTTTATGGGTGTATAAAATAAATTTTGGGATAACTAGTCGTCCTCTACAGTTCAGAAAAATGATACAAGAGATACATTGTTCGTAATTCGGATCGGATCGACACAAAACAAACGATTCATGGTCTATTGAACAGAGGTGGGTAACTTTTTTTAGGGACAGAAAGTTGGATTGAGAGCTTTTCGTGTGACATGAGGACCGGATTAAGCGCTACTTGTATGACATAAGGGTCAAAATAAGCGATTTTCGTGTTACATTAGGGCCGGATTGAGCAATTCTCTTGTGACATGAGCGATGATCTGAACGTTTCTCGTGTGACATGAGAGTGAGATTGAGCGCTTCTCGCTTCTCGAATGACATGAGTCTTCTATTGATGATTTCAATTGTGACATGAGGGTCAGATTGAGCGCTTCTCGTGTGACATGAGGGTTGAAATGCGCGTTTCTCATGTGACATGAGGGTGAGATTTAGCGCATCACGTGTGACATCAGCGTCGGAATGAAACTTTCACGTGTGACATGATGGTCGGGATGAACCTTTTTCGTATGATATGAGTAGAGGGAAGGGGAATGAACCTTTTTCGTGTTACATGAGGGCTGGATTGAGCGCGTCTTGTGTAACATGAGGGATGGATAGACCAAGATCCGTCTACTGTCGTCATTCCATGTCCGAACTGTCCAAGGACATTTACTGCTCGAATAGGGCTCATTAGCCATCTACGAACTCATAATCAAGGATATAACTAAAATTGAATTTTCAAAAGTGGATGTAACAAATGGTCATCATCACTTGTGATGGACGAACAACATATAAGTGGCTGGATAAGATCAGGCAAACCGGATCCATACATTTATACTGTAAAATCGACGAAAATACCGCTTATTTTTGTACCCGGACATGCTGGTGTGGAGGGAAACGAACGGGCCAACAAATTAACTAGTCTCTCCACCACAACAGACGGTCAGCCTATGGACCGAGCAGACGTACTCACTGCTCTTCGTGAATCCCCACGTTCAGAGGATTTTGAGATGAATAAGCTTGAGTCAATATCAAGAATGCAAAATTTGGGAGTGAGGATGGGCGTGGCCCGACGAGAACCCCTGACAAAGATTTCAAAAAGAGTAGTGCACCAACAAAGAACCGGAACAATCAGCCGTTATATCCTGAGAGATTTACTGAAGCGGAGATCGGAGCACCTATGAATGTGTCCGGTGTGCGAAGATGATAATCAACATACCTAATACCTAATCTTAATAATACTGTAAAACCTGTATGAACTATATTATATATATATATCATCGACATTTTCAACTGGTTCGTATTCGAAGACATGCGTACATTCTATTTGCACTACAGCAGATTGCTTAAAGGGCTAGACTTACCCAGAATATTTTTTTTTAGATCACTTTTTATTCTTACCAAAACAAGTTATATTTTCATTAACCTCAGAGTATCTATTTCCTTACACAGTTCAGTGGCTTGTGTTTATTGGCTATAGTTTTTGTGTTATCACCATTTAACATTGGAGTAAATTGATTTAATAAGTGGAGATAACTGTTATTATTGTCTTTATTTTTGTATGCACAATTTTTGCCACAAAATGAAATATTTCTGTGATTTTTACATCATATTTTTCAGATTTTGTAAGCTAGACTCATGAAATTTTCAGGAATATGCATATAATCTATAGCTGAATCCTGAACCACTTTCACTGTGCTTACTTTGAAAGAAAATATTTATAACCATAATCATACACAAAAATCTGTGAATTTTTTGTAATTTGTCAGCATAATTTTTAAGAAACGTTTACTACATACAGTTATTTCCAATGTTAATGATTCAGATCAGCTAGATATAAACCTAACTACTTGAATTTGAGACACAACACTAACAAATTATTAATTTAGAGTGTAAAAACCAGCATCAGTCTTTTCGGATATTTTAATTTGTTTTAATTACATAATTAATTATTTTAACTAATTAGTCCATGATTTTTTAGCCACCAATAATTTTTTACTCAACCACCAGTATATATTCTACTGTGGGGCAACATTTTATTTTAAGCTATGCAGAATTGACTGTTACAAAAATAAACATTTACAAAATTAAACAGCAAGTAATCCCTATTCTGGGTACGTCTTGTCACTTAACTGATCATACTGCCGTGAGCCACAAATGTAGTCGAAGGTAGGTAAATATGAAGCACATCACATAGGCTAATCTCGTGCCTACATATATTAGCACAGCAGGTTTTGTTAGCTTTTACATTTCTTCAAAGATATTTTAATTATAGAAAGCATCTATGTCAATCATAGAAAACAAAAACTTGTGCGGACATGTCCTTGTTTGATATGAAGGCCCTATTAATGCAGTATGTCCCTGACACAATGTTGTTTGCTTAGCTTGTTAAACATCTATGTATGCTTAGCCTGGATTTCACCTCAGAAAAAAAGAATATTCTCTAAGGAAAATTTATGTTATTTAATCCATGAGTCACACAAAAATTCAAACACTGAACTATAGACTTATATCTATAGTATATAGTCTATAGGTAGTGGCTGTTATGCACTTTTTCTATTTGATGCTGTTTATGAATTACTTCAACAATAATAGTTTTATCACAATGGAGTCTGAAAAAAGTTTAACAGTTTCTCATGTAATTTTTTAGAACTTTTCTTGCAAAATTTGATGGTTGACAATGGGAAGAATGGGTTACAATTGGCAAAGAAAATTGTTGACGTAATTTATGGGAAGCATCTAAGTGTGGGAGGCATCCAAACTATGACTATACAATTTATTGAGGTCAAGGTTCATGTAATCACTGCTTCGCTTCTCGAATCATGACACTACTCTAGTCATATCGACTGTGTTCTTATCTGGTGTATGGTTTTCTTTACTTTGGTCGCTTGTTTTAATATATACAACAGGGAAGAACTTAAAAATACAAAAACAAATTTCTGGACCAATCCCACAAGGAGAATACTAATGGTGGCCCGCAAGCCTAAACGATTTCTCACCACTGCCTTAGAAAAAAAATACGTCGCCCAAAATGTAAATAAACGCAGTGTATTGCTAACCTTTGGAATATGGCGCCGGAAGAAGATGAGCAACTTGCACAGAACATATACTATTATAAAGTTTATAAAGTGGCAGTGAGGATATTGTTCTGCAGAGGATACATCACGCAGAAGAAACATTTACACACTGCATTACTGCTTGTTCCTGGTTCCAAAAAAAAAATAAATACAAATAATAAAGTAGGCTAGAGACCACTCAAACCAGTATAAACTCTCAGACAAAGGTAGGCTAGAGATCATTCACACCAGCATTCATGTGCCAAGTCAAGTTGTGTGCGAAGTTTGTTTGAAATTTGAAAAGCAAAAAGTAAAGTAAAATAATCATTTTTACTAGTCAATACAGACGAATACATATACACATGTTATTTATGTGAGATAAATGGCACAATAAGCTATGAGATTAAGTAAGACAATATGTAGTTATATGAAAGAAATAGCTCTAAGAAAAGTCTCTCTCAAATGAAGGAAATTTTAAGGTACAATTATGTGCTATAGTCCGTTCAGATTCGTTTGCCGAGATGTTAAATTATTTTTATCAAAAACGTATTGTTCATTTGGATTGATCATTTGAAGTTACATCTCACAGCTGATTATTAAATATAAAGGCATGACCCTCACGGTAGAATGTGCACCGTTCTAAAAGTAGTTGTTTCCACTGTACATTTGTATAAAGCAATGTTACATATGGAAATTCCCGTTTAGCACCAAATATTATTTTTCCTGAACTTGGAATTATGTGAAATCAAAAACGGCTATTGACTCGATTTCAAGTCACAAGTCAGAGGCACGTCTCAATATTTACAGAAAGTAGGCGGCACTAAGCATATTACCTTCTGCAAGTCTATGTGAGAATGAATCTGAAAGCGAAATATTTTACTGAGCATAACATTGCTATAAAGATTTATCAATACTTCTGCAGAGAGCGTAAAAAGGGACATCTTTATTGTTCTTTATCAAATCCTGAGAAGAGAACAATGCATATTTTAGGTTTGTGTAAACGTTCATTTGATCGAATAGTGGAAACAAGCGGATATTTATTGCCAACAAATTCACGAAAGCAAGGAAGGAAAGAAAAGATAGACAGTTTCGATAAGGACCTAGTAAAAAGAGAAATATGTAGAATGTTTGATAAAAACGAAGAAGTGACACTTAGAAAGTTGAAGATTTGGCTGAAAACTAATAACGACATTGAAATATCAAAAACTTTATTATGGAAAACTGTAAGAAATGCAGGCTTCACCTTTAGAAAGTATGCTGGTGGAAAAAACATTATTTGTGAAAAGCCACATCTGGTAGCTCTTAGAAGCAAGTATTTACGTGAAGTGAAGGGAATGCGCGAGAATGGTTATGATATTGTGTATTTAGATGAAACTTGGATCAACGCTCATCATACAAATGAAAAGGAATGGCAGTTAGCAGATGGAAGTATTAAAAGATCAGTACCAAGTAGTAAAGGGCAACGTTTGATAGTTGCACATGCAGGTAGCAGACATAATGGGTTGTTGCAGAATGCTCATCTAATTTTCATTTCAAAATCCATTGACAATAGAGACTACCACTCCGAAATGAATGGGCACATATTCGAAGACTGGATCGAAAAAAGTATTCTTCCAATATTAGATAGACCTTCTTGTCTGATAATGGACAATGCTTCATACCATAACGTAGTGAACGTAGAAGATAGAATCCCAACATCATCAAGTACAAAAGATGCAATCAAAACGTGGCTCATAAAAGAACACATACCAGTTACCGACAGGTACTTGAAACCCGAATTGATTAACCTTGTAAAACAGACACAACGAACAAAGATATTTAAAACAGACAAGTTAATTGAAGAACATGGTCATAGATGTTTGAGACTACCTCCATATCATGCACACTTAAATCCTATAGAGCTAATTTGGGCAAAAGTTAAAGGACACGTAGCATCTACAAATTCAACTTTCAAATTATGTGATATTGAGACACTTACAAATCAGGCTCTATCAAATATACATAAAGACTACTGGGTGAAATGTGAGGATCATGTGTTACGCCAAGAAGAGGAATATTGGAAAAAGGAAGGTTTGTTGTTTGTTCAGTCGAAAACAGTAATCGACCTATTTGACTCGTCTGATTATGAATGATCATTACTCTGATTAAGTCTACACTAAAAAAAGTTTGATTTGCAAAATTTACAAGTTGATTTGTAAAACATTTCATTGCTCAATACCACCCAAGCAATTCAAAAAAATGTTATAAGCAAACCATCAACCATTACTTATAAAAATTAGCCCGCTTGATTCAATACAGAAGTTCAGATATCTTGGATCAACTATTACAGACAAAATTTCCTTACATGAAGAAATATATGTACTTATTTCAAAGGCAGCGACAACATTTGTGAAACTCACACCAAGAGCATGGAACAATATCAAATTGACTCTACGAACAAAAGATATATTTTAAATTTTTTTACACCTGCCACCATGTAAAATTTTGTGGACACGCCTATGGGTCATCATTGCACTAGATTACTGTAAAATATTTTGTTTATGGTCGAAATAATATTTACATGGGCAAACATCAAAAGAATTCGCCGCTTTCAAATAACCGTTACAGCTAGACATCAAGTAACACATATGTTTTCGCGACATGGACATTTTAACAACGTATGCCAAAATTCATGTGAAATCATCAAGAACTTTTTGAATTATAAATCATAACATCTCGGCAAACGAATCTGAACGGACTATATCAATAATAGCATACACTTTTTGGTTACTTAAAATAAACAAAAATATTGTCTGTGAATTTGGAGGGTGAGTTTCTAATTAACAATAAATCCATATAAAATAATGATATAGAAACAGCGATCAGGATGAGGTAAAATCTTAATCTTTCCACAACAATCAAACCACAAATCAACACCAAAATTATAGTAGGTAAAAAAGAAAATAGTGGTATCATATCCTGTACATGATGTAGCCATCAACACATATTCTTTTGAATGTAGTGATTTTCTCGGCATCATTTAAGTTCAGAATTAGTAGTTATAGATGTCCAACTAGGGACATGTTGCTCGTTATTGCTCGTCATATTGACTAAAAGAATGAAAAACTCCTGCTCGTCATTGCAGGGGATATTGTCTCAAATAAGGAAAAATTCATCCTGCTAGTCATCCTGCTTTGCTCGTCATAGTGGGTCGAAAATATGAGTGGAAGATTATAGCCCGATCTAGAGTCTATAGGGGTTCGCGATCACCATTCCCCCAGCGATCCGCATAGACTCGGCTGCGCTGCAGGTCTGCTGAGTTTCAGCGTCGATTAGCTCAGTATATAATAAGATATTTATGATCATAATAGCTTTGTAGTATGATCTTATAATACTGGTTGGGGCTATTATAGATCGATGTATGATCTCATACACTGAATAGCTCGATGGTAAAGATATGTAGATATAGACGATGTACAATATATGACGACTAATCTATGGTCATACCATAATAATATCATGACAGAGTATACAACTAGTAACTCTAACTATATAGTAGGGCAAGATGAGAGTGGTGGTGTGTGATCGTTCATCACAAGTGATGATGACCACTTTTACATTCACTCTTGAAAATTCAGTTGGAATTATGACCATGCATAATAGTTCGTAGATGGCTAATGAGTCCTATTCGAACTGTAAAAGTTCTTGGACAGTTCGGACATGAAATGGCGACTGTAGGCGGATTTTGGTCTATCCGTGACTTTCTAGCTGCTCTCCGCTGTTGGGCTGCATCATTTCTCCTATTTTCACAAGATGAAGCACTCTTTTAACATTATGAATAATTAAATATTATGGCTCTTTGGCTCATCTGTACATCGACAGCAGACCTATACGTGGCATAATATATAAAAAGCTCCCAATATTCATATAAAGTTATATATAAATATATGTAGACACCACTATATAGCTCCATGTATTATTATCACTATATCGGCTTTCGAACTGGAATGTTATAGGGCAATATTAAGAAGTTTCTGGATAGAAAAGATACGGAATAGTGAGGTTTTGAGTATGCTGAATATGAAGGAAGGATGGCTGATGAATACAATTTTATATGGAAAACTTTAGTATTTCGGACATATAAAAAGACATGGATAGATGCATATTAGAAGGCAGAATTCAGGGAAGTAGAAGACGAGGTAGACCTAGAAGGAGATGGACAGATGACATCAAAGACTGCATGGAGATATCATTGGAGGATGCAGACAGATTGGCACAGGATAGAATCGGGTTTAGGACAACTATTGCAAAGACATCGTTCTGGAAAGAAAATGTCACATGATTATGATTGTAATCATTAAACCAATATAACAGAGGCTATTTCAGAAACAAATAATAAAACTAATCTCAGATTAAACATTGCTAAACAGGCGTATGCCTATTACACCAACGTCTGGATGAGACAAAGGGAAAACGAATCAAGCGGGGTAGGTCATGGATGGCATAAGCTGAAGACATACTGCGAAGAGTATGTAAAATAGAAGAAATAGGAAATGCCAGTGAATCGGAAGAGGTGAATATTGAAAACTCATTACTGACTAACGTAATAATTCAAGTAGATAAATCGTGTCGGAAATGGACTGGTATCATAGCAGAAGTTACAGTACAAGAGCTCTCCCAGCTACACTCTAATCCACAAGACATATTATATACATAGATGGCTCAGCCAACAATAATACAAATAAATGTGGTTGGGGTTTCGTTGCTACAGAAACGGCATGCAATTTGTTGAAAGAACATCTGCATACCCTACTATAACATGTAACAAAGGATGGAAATAGAGGGAGTTACAGGAGCACTGAGTTGGTTGATAACTGATACATCAGCACACTAGGTAACACTCGCACTCTCAAAGTATGCTGCTAAAGATAGAAGAACAAGTTGAGAAAGGAATGGGTTACATTATTGAACAATTAAATTGTACAGAACATTACATGGATATACTGCCTGAGTCACGCTTGAGTCAGAGGAAATATAAGAGCTAACTCATTGGCAGATAATGCTGCCATTGAGGGGTACATAATTGAAAAGAGGTAACTCTGACTTAAATAAAGCAGTCATAAATTAATTGCAAAATTCATTGACAATGAGACTGAACGCGTACACATACAAAGAACAATATAAATGGAAGTAATTTGAGTAGAGAGAAGAAAATTCACTCTGATTAAATATCTAATATATTCATGTTAATTTTTGCACATGATGTTATATTTGGTTATACCCAATATATATATATATGTATATATATATATTTATATTTGTGTATCATGTTTTGTATTTTTTTTATACATGAGTGAAATCATTTGATCTTTTTCGGCATTCTAATTATTGTGTATCGAGAAAAGAAATGTAAACACTTTAGACACAAATTCGATAAGTTGATAAGACAAATGCGTATCGACTACTACAATCAAGTGTCCACCATGATTGAATATAATAACTGTTTAAGATGATTTCTTAAATGATCCTTATGCGAGATACTAGTAACATTGTCATTTTCATTTAGTGCTCTACTACACTGAACCATCATTTATCTAATTATATCTGTAGTTGTAAGAACTTTTATGTTCATAAATATTATTATGGTGTGTCGTTTCTCTAATGTGTTTATCATTAACTCTTCTTGCGTTATAACCATTTATGCCCTGCAGCGTCATGGATAGAAGAGTTTTCTGTAGTTTTTCCTTTTTGTGTGCGTCATATTATTTGTTTTTGTTGATTCTTTTATTTCTGTAATCCATCTGCGTGTAATCCATTTCACTTTCGCCAAAATGGTTGACGAGAATGAATGTGTTCTCTTTACGGTGTCCGATTAGCGGCTGTTCCTACCCGAGAGTAATGACAACCTACGGGAATATTGTGCCTAGAGATTTCCAATGGATTCATCGAACTTTTTCTCAGCGGCAAAGGAGATAAACGCATTTGAGATGAAATGCTACAGAAAATACTTAGAATATCATGAAAGGGGGAAAAAAGAGAAACTTAGATATTATAAACACATTGGAGATTACGGAGTGTTGGTTTCTAAACCAATGGTAAAAAGAAAACTGAACCGGTTTGGTCATTTAAAGAGACACAACTGTTTACAAAGACACATAATGGAGGGAAAATCACCTTGGAGAAGGAGGAAAGGCAGACCAAGAAGACGATGGACTGACGACATTAAAGATAACATGAATAAGTCGTTGGAAAATGCAAGCCGTATAGCCCAAGACATAGAAGGGTTCAGGGGGTTCATTGGGAAGGCAACGTTCTGGAGAGAATACGTCACATGAGACACATCTGCGTGGCCGGTCCTTGGCTTTTTATCAATTGTGTCTGTATAGCAATGCTTTTTGAGAGTCACTTTCTGATGGTAGTCTGGAAGCATGTGAAAACCACATAATTTATTGCCTTCTGATGTAATCCAGTATTGACATTGTTTTATATTTTTGTGATGTTTACATTCAGATTCTGCATTTTCTGGTTACACCAAGATCTCTAGGGCTCTACGTAGACATGTAATTTATGTTGTAACAAGTTTTTTTGTGGCTTTTGTTGTTAGTGCGCACGTCTGACATAAAAATGGGTTTGAAAGAGAATGAAATAGTTTTCCTCGAATAACTTCATTGAAGAAATACTTAACAATCGTATTTGTGATTTGCTCTAGTGTTATAAACTTTACTCGCAGACTCATGTTTCATAATAACTACTCACTTTATGTTGAAACGCTTCTGACGGATGATTTGAGCGTGACACCGTATACAACTTTAAACACGGTCTGTCTGTTTTCGAGAGTGCACAGTAGTGTGATTTTAGGCTAAAGGCGTACTAACTGTATGATAAGCTAATCATATGTAATTGAGGTCTTATAATCGACTGTAAACATCTTAATAAATGTGTGTGAGATATTTGTTGACATGTAGACTTTTGATGTATATAACAAATAAACACAAATAATTCGGACTAAAAATGGCTGAATTTTAATTAAAATAATTAACCATAGGGCCTATACGATTTCAAATTCACACACACAATTTAAATTATATGCTTTATATATTTGCTGAGATACATCATTTTAAAGTTGGGCAAAGCTGCTGAAACGTGCTATAGTTCTCATTATGTAGCTATTACTGTCTCTGTTAAACATAATTATATTTAAGTACCATTTTCATTGGGCAGATCAACGTACGCCCCAAGACTCGTTAAATCTCAAAGAAAACCTTTGAAATAGACTAATATACTTGAGAGGACTTGCACAAAATAGAACCATGTCCGAACTTTCCAAGGACATTTGCGCCCCGAACAGGGCTTACGAACTAGCACTCACGGAGATAACTCTAACTCAATAACTTAATTTCAAATATGGATGTAGCAAGGGTAGACCTAGAGTACGCTGGATCGACAACATCAACCAGACATTACACGAACACCAAATAACATTATCTGAAGCTGCCAGAAAAGCGAGAACAAGAACATTGTATCTCCCTCGACACCCGTAAAGGGTAAAAGAGGAAGGAAAGAAGAAAAAGACGATGTAGCAAATGATAACCATTACTTGTGATGAAAGAACATCAGCAACAACAATAACATATTTTCAATATAATTAACTTGTCCTGTCTGTTAAGTAAATGGCGTTTGGGTGTCAACTAGTCATATTTAGTAAATGAGGCTTTAAGAACTATCTATGGTCCACACTCATCGGGATCACCACCTCTATTAAATGCCGATTCGTCGAAGCTTCTCACTGATAAAAATGACATCTTAAATCGTTGGGCTGAACATTTTGAAGAAATCCTAAACAAACCATCAGTAATAAATGAAGAAGTCATAAACAGAATACCACAACTTAGGATAAGAGAAGAACTCGATATACCTCCAAGCAGTCAAGAGGTTATTATAGCGATTAAACAAATGTCAAATGATAAAGCTCCAGGTTTGGATGCCTTACCTGCTGAAATTTATAAAAATGGCGGACCACTGCTGATTAAAAAACTAACTGACATTTTTGGTATTTTCTGGAACTCAGGTACATTGCCTCAAGATCTAAAAGATGCTTCTATAGTGCACCTATATAAAGGCAAAGGTACCAAACAGTCTTGCGATAATCATAGGGGCATATCACTTTTGTCTATAGCTGGTAAAATTCTCGCTCGTGTCATACTCAATAGATTAAATAATTCTCTACTAAACGAGCTACTCCCAGAGAGTCAGTGCGGTTTTCGTGCAGGTCGTGGTACAGTTGATATGATATTCTCTGCACGACAAATTCAGGAAAAGTCACAAGAGCAACATAGTGAACTCTTAGCAACATTTGTGGACTTAACTAAAGCATTCGATACCGTTAACAGAGAAGGACTGTGGAAGGTGCTTACAAAGTTCGGATGCCCCCCAAAACTTGTCACTGTGATACGACAATTTCATGACGGTATGATGGCTAGTGTTATCTGCGACGGAGGAGTATCTCCTGCATTCCCTGTCACAAATGGTGTAAAGCAGGGATGTGTGCTGGCCCCTACTCTTTTCAGCCTGTTATTTACAGCCATGTTAACGGAAACACACCATAGTAATAAAACAGCAGGCATAATGATCAATTACAGAACGGATGGTGGTCTTTTCAATTTACGTCGTCTAAAAGCAAACACGAAAACTAAATCTAGTACTGTTAGAGAATTACTTTATGCTGACGACTGTGCATTGTATGCTGACTCTGTCGTAAACATGCAGAGCACCATAGACCGCTTCTCAAAGGCCTGCAACAACTTTGGTCTCACTATTAACACCAAAAAAACAGAAGTCATGCACCAAGCAACATCAAATAGCCAACATACTGCTGCTTCCATCATCGTCAATAAGGAAAAACTGCAGGTAGTCGACAATTTTACTTACCTTGGAAGCACTCTCTCTCGCGATGTCAACATTGATGTGGAAGTTAACAAGAGACTGGCAATAGCTAGTGCTGTATTTGGCGGATTACGCAAAAATGTATGGGACAGAAGAGGTATAAGAACAACCACCAAACTACAAGTATATCATGCTGCTGTTATACCAACCTTACTATACGCCTGCGAAACGTGGACAGTGTATGCTAGACATGCAAGAAAGTTAAATCATTTCCATCTTACCTGCCTACGTAAATTACTAAACATCCATTGGTGGGACAAAGTACCAGACTACGAGGTCTTGGAAAAATCAACCTCAATCAGCATCCACACAATACTTATGAAGGCGCAGGCACGCTGGGCAGGCCATCTTGTGCGCATGGAGAACTCGCGATTGCCAAAACAAATATATTATGGAGAACTCAAGGCAGGATTTCGAAAAGCTGGTGGACAGAAAAAGCGTTTCAAAGACACGCTCAAGTCATCCTTGAAACATCTTAACATTGACGTAGGTGCTTGGGAGAGCCTCGCTCAGGATAGAACGGCTTGGCGTTACAGCATTAGAACGGGAGCACTAGCGGCAGAAGAATTCAGACAAGAAACTGCAAGACAGAAGCGGACACGTAGAAAAGAAAAAACATCTCAACCTCACACAGATACATTCTATTGTTGTCAATTCTGTAAAAGAACATTTTGTGCGCGCATTGGACTTGCTAGTCATTTAAAAACGCACTATTAACTTTATTATTTCATTATTTATTGTTATTATTATTATGGTTGAGTTTTTGGTCATCGTCGATCACGACGGACGAACATCATCATCATTTAGTAAAAATTGGATTGTCAATGAATGTGAAAGGATTAGAATAATACACCCTTCAATCTATGTTCATTCACAGCTGAATACGTCGCATAACACAGTAATTGGAGCTGTCCAATTCGAACGATGTGATGCTGCTGTGTTATTTTTGCACGTTTTTGAGAATCATAGTCATATCATACCCTCTTTGATTAATGTTCTGCAAAGAGTCTCTCTTGGTCTTCCTCTTTCTTTTGCCATCTGGTACCTATTTTAATGCTTGTAGTGGCAGACGTGTGTTTTTTTCAGCTTATTGGCGCGGGATAGCGGTTGCTATCCGGCCTGACCAAAAAGGAAGTAAAGTTCGGTTTGTCAGTGCTTTCTAAATGGAATATGTGACTTCTTTCCTGAATGTGATAAATTAGAACACGGTTTCACCGTTCGGAGACTCTGAAACACCATTGTGACTGGTCTAGCAAACCGAGAGTGAAGAACTAAAATGCTCGTAGGAAACATGAACAGTTCTCAGAATACGACATACAGGCACTAAGATTACAAAGCCATGGACAGACCATGCAAATGATGGATTACAGAAATAAAGAGTCACGGAAAACAAACATATATTAAAGAAACAAAATAAAGTTATATCCAGAGAAACCTTCTACCAATGCCGCTGCAAGACATAAAGTGGTATACATCGAACAGAAGAAAGAAAGAAGTGGCAGTTTGTTTTTTTCATCATTATATGTACATGTCCGATAAAGTTCATCGTTTTCTCCCTATTGTTACATAAACATATTGTTGTTTGATATCATCTCTTACTTGCTTGTTTGAATTTAATTCTTCCAAACCAATATTTAAGAGTTTTCTAAGATATTTATTTTTAAATAAATATTTAATTCTTCTTAATACACCATCTCTTGGACGTAAAAAGGTGTTGAATCTCTAGATACAAATATATGCTACCGAATTTGCCACATCACGGTAACAGTTGGTTGTATACAACACTCCAGAGTTCCTCTTATATTTTATATATTTCTTAACTGTAATAGTGTAGCATACCAATGTGACAATTGTTCGCTAGTACAGATTACAAACGTAGTGAACATTCATTTATTATGAAGCATCCACGAGTTATAGAAACCATCAAAAGCCAATAGCCGGGATTCGAACCAGGTCAATTGAACTAGCATCCATTCTTCGCACACCTTTACTTAACATGTTTTCCGTATTCGACTTGTTCCGCGCGCGATCACACACACACACACACACATACACACAACCACACACACACGCGCACGCACGCACTCACACACACACACACACACACACACACAAAGAAACCTAACAGGTTGGTTTTCACAAAACAAAAGTACCACACAAACACATTTTTTAACCTCAAAATATGAATAAAACATTTACATCATCAAAGTATATATCATAATATCATTGGTTTCACAACGGAATTTAATTGTACATATCACCAAGGTCCATGTACGATACTGAGCCATTATAACTCGACACATATATCGTTGAAGTAATTGAAACGTTATATAGAAATGCAAGCAGTGATATTTTCATAATTAGCGTATTTTTTCAAGACATATGCGTCAGGGCTACATACTTTCCCCAACGCTTTTTAACATTTATCCATAATATATAATGCAGGAGGCATCACAAGGTAACCAGTCATCAATAACTGTTGGCGGCAGACCCCATTGCATACTACATTATGCGTGACTTTTGGTAGTTTCCGAATCTGAATTCCACGATTTAACCGCAAAGTTAGGAAAGATTAATTGGAAATATGGAATGGGAATTATCATTGATAGAAGCAAGATATTAGTGACTAGTGATATAAAACAGGACCCCACGTTTTCCGGTTAAACGTTCATAAACTTGAAGAAGTTACCACCTTCAAATATCTCGAGTTCCAATTATGTGATGATTGCCATCTCGGGAAATAGGATTAAGTTAAGACGGCGATGACTGCCATGGCAAGGTTGAATGTAATTTGGAAAGACGATCAGGATTGCAGTGAAGATCAATCTATTCAGATCGCTAGGGATAAAAAACTTTTATATGGATGCAAAAGTTCTATATTTAATCCAGATACGGAAAGAAGAATTCAGGATTTGGATAAAAATGCTACAGTTGTTTGTTGAGAAAGAGTTATATATAATAGAAGACAAATATATTCGTATTGCAGCAAATAAACCAACTTGTAGATAATCAAGAACCATTTATGTAAGTGGCGTAAACGGGTTTGGTGTGGACATGTAACGAGACACACTTTCTAAAACTAATTTTCAAGAAACAGTTCAGGAGGAGCAGAGGCGGTAAATAAAATAGCATTGATAATTCAAGGAATGACCTCTGGCTGATTTCTCTATACAACTCCGATTTGCCGAGGACAAAGATGTTTTAAAGGCTGATTCTGCTGATGTCTCCAGTATGGCACCCATATGAGTCTGACAGGTTATGAGTCGTATTATTGTTGTTATATTAATATGACTTAATCAATTACATACCATATCCTTGTATCCAGAGATCAATGACTAGGATCACCAGGTACAATTAAACCACATATGTCTCCACTCTACGGCAGGTGCACTAAAAATAGAATGTCTGACATGTGATAAGAGATACTGTGCAATCTATGCATGTACGATAACTTCTCACGCCCACATATACAGAAATATAGACTTCTTGCACTTGATGTTTTCATATATCACATTAGACCTCATTCACCTTTTCTTGAATACAAACAACGGGCACAAGTATAGATAAACAGGAATGGCAGCTTGCAATACTGGAAAGTATCAAAGGATACATCGTTTATGATACTTGTAACACGAGACGGGATGTGCATATTTCTTGTTATATGAGGTAGTCACAAGAACGTTTCAAGCTTAAGATACCACTGAATCCAAGTGGCATTTCTCGTTTTCTCCCCATTGTCGCACAGATTTGAGTTCATGACCATAGATTGGAGAGGAGGGGGGGGGGGAGGGTTGGTATTTATGCCTGTGTGTTACTAGGGCTCGAAAGAGGATCAACCATAGCAAAACTGTTTACCTTTCATGCATGTCGTAATAGGCGACTAAAGAAGTTGTGGGGTGGAGTTGGCTGACCTATTATGTATATGGCCAAAGTGAGGCAGACGAAATGGTGAAGTCAGATGCCCCATGGAAAGGCGCAAATATCGCAACTAGGCTTTTAGTATGACACAACATACTCCGTATCCGGACTGCATCCTACTAATCTGCAGGAATTTGAAAACAAACGAAGACGAAGAAGAAGAAGGGGACGAATCGAGGGTTTAATCATCCCCCTTGTTAGTTAAATAGAGCATAATTAATATTACTACTTGACAGTAGGCCCTAAACCAAGATCTTCCCACCCCTTTACAGCATTGCAATCAAGATATCTCATTGAGTTCCTAAGAAGCGTTCACTGAAAATTAAAAAAAAAAAGTTGCTTACTTTTAGGAAATCCCTCCCTAATTTCAAATATTTTTGTCTACGGACATTGCTACTCTATAACTGTGTGTTTATTTAGCAAATACAACAGTGACACATTTCACTGATTAGCTAGAAGCACCAGTATTATGGTGGGTTAAGTATTAGTGATACACTCTAGAAAAAAATGGGAGTAAGAGGTTACTAGTATTCATGTCAGAGACGTACTCTAAACGTGCATATGTCTACAAGCAGCATTCCTCATCATCGCTTTCTGTCAGAGACGGACGCTAAAATTGCTTATGTCAGCTAATTGCATACCTCACAACTCTCATTTCAAAACATATTGTTACTCATGGAAGTAATTTTAATTATATTAGATGATTGATTGCAATATATATATATATATATATATATATATATATATATATATATATATATATATATATATATATATATATATATATATATATATATATATACGCACGCATGCACGCACACTTACACACATACGCACATGCACGCACGCACATACATATATATAGAACTATAATGTATAAACAAATTCGAATATCTAGGAACAAATACGAACAGTTCCGGAGATTGTTCAGTCGAGATTAGTAGACTCGCAATTGCAACACTCAAATTTGTTTTTTGTTTGTTGTTCGTCCATCACAAGTGATGATGACCATTTGTTACATCCACTTTTAAAAATTCAATTTGAGTTATGTCCTTGATTATGAGTTCTTAGATGACTAATGAACCCTATTCGAGCTGTAAATGTCCTTGGACAGTTCGGACATGGAATGTCGACAGTAGACGGATCTTGGTCTATCCGTGACTTTCTAGCTGCTCTCCGCTGTTTACCTGTTGTATTTCTCCTCTTTTCACAAGATTATGCGCTATTTTTTAAATTTTAAAACGCCATGTAGATCTATTTTGTGCAAATTCTTCCCATGTATCGAAGTCTATTTCAAAGGTTTTCAGTGAGTTCTTTAACGAGTCCTTGTAGCGCTTCTTTTGGCCACCTTGAGCACGTGTGCCTTTCTCCAGCTCACCATAGAGAAGTATCTTTGGCAGACGATGGTCTGGCATACGCACCAAATGACCTGCCCAACGAATCTGTGTCTGCATCAGGATCGTGTCAATGCTGGGGATATCAGCTCTATCAAGGACAGTGGTATCTGGAATCCTGTTTGCCATCATATGTTCATAACTTTTCTGAGACAATTTGTGTGAAAATGATTTGAGTATTTTCACAAGGCGTCTATACACAGTCCATTTTTCACTAGGGTATAACGGCACTGGAAGTACGACTGCTCTGTAAACTTTCTGCTTAGTCTGTAGGTTAATGCTATTTCTACGCCAAACATTTGCGTACAATATGCCGAAAGAACACTCAAATTAACACAAATGAGAAAGCTGTGGCAACTTAGTAATAACAATATTAAAGTAGCACGTTTACGATCATCTGTTATTCCAGTGACAACATACACATGCGAAACTTGAACTTTAAACAAAACAATATCCAAAAGAATACTATATATATATATATATCTATATTTGAAACATTATGAATTGTGTACATACGCATGAAGCACGAACACGTACTGAATTATGTACACATACGTTCACAAACACCTCATACACATTTTCATAAATTGTACTGACACAGCTAATGTATATTTCCTACAGTTTACTCTGAAATATGTAAACATTAGACGTGTGTTTATTACTTCAATCTATCTGCATTATATAATTTCCTTATTTCTTAATCTGCTGTTCTATATTTTTCTTTGAGCTAGTTTAAAAAAATGTTTTCTAAGTCTACAATCTATGTACATGTGTTGGACACATGTAGTTTTTGTAATTATGGGTGTTGAGTGTTATGAATTGTGAACATTATTTTTACCATCTGTTGTTGTGCCTGTTATTTTGTTTCTTTTGTCGGTCCAATTGTCGGAATTATACATATGTTTTCTTTTAATTTTGTAATTTTGCTACATCAATCTACCTACCTACCTTCTTAGACACCAAACCACCCATTTATCTCTGTCTGTTCATATCTATCTCTGTCATTCTACCTGTTTGTAAATCTATCATTCTATAATACAATTTTCCAGTGTTTAAGCCCATTCTTCGACTAGTCTGTCTTTCTCTATCTTGTGATCTCTCCACACACGCGCAGTGCAGGATTTACGTATAAACTACACAAGCTATAGCGTTGAAGTTCCCAATTCCTGAGCAATTGTCTTACATACTTAAATATAGTGTAGCATTATTTGCCACGTTCGGAAAGTTTAGGGCCTTATATATATATATATATATATATATATATATATATATATATATATATATATATATATATATATATATATATACTAATTTATTTGTAAAAGTATATCAACTGATGATATGTTACTAATTTCTTGTAGACTATGTCATACCAGATAGGTTGACCGCACACGTTGCTACTACGGCTATTGGTGGAGCAATGGATCGGGCAGACATTTTGAAAGCCCTAGGGAAAACGCACGAACAAATGACTGCATTAGTAACGATGACTCTTGTTCCATGACTAGAATAAGGGAGCTTGGTTTGACTCTGGTGTCACTAGAAAGGAGCCGTTTTGTGGGCGAGAAAGAATGATGGTCAATCACATGTATATTGGGATCGTCAGTCAACGTGTAATGGCGGATACACTCAAGGAAAGATATGAGCACCTGTGTACTTGTCCGTAGTGCAGTGACGATGATCCAACGATTTTGTTGGACCAACTAATACCAGTTTTTGTGTTCACTCACTGTTCGAGTGAAAGTTATTTGTGATTGAAGTAGCCAGCATGATCTATAATATGAAAGTAGTGAAGTATTGTATCTGTATCGATGAATAATCTATATTCCTTCAACATTTATCGAAGTTCACGTGTAAAGAAAAGAGATGATGATTCCTAAAAAAGTAGTTTTGATTTATTTAGTTTCTTTTGGGCTAAAGATGACACATAGGGCAATATTCATCTCTTTGCATATTGAGCGTCTCGTTGCAAGTTGCTGTAGTTCGTATGTATTATTTATGCCAAATAATGAGCTTTCATTATTGATTATTCCATTGTTATAGTTCTTTTTGGGCGATCAACATCGTCTGCCCTTTGCCTTCCGTATAATGATTTGCTTGGGAAGTTTATTTTCATCCATTCAAAGCACATGACTGATGTAATTCCAGCGTCTTCTTCTTATACACGTTAACACACATTCTGGTTTGGTTTCTTACATCAGTGAATTTCTTGTTTTAAAATCTCTTGTTTTAATTTTTTTTAATGTTCAATATTCTTCGAAGTCAGTTGACTTCAAAAGTGCTTAATTTAGTGTATATTGCTTGTGTGGAGTTCCAGTTGTCGCATCAGTAACGTTAATAAAGGTACAATGCAATAACCAATAATCTACTCTGGGGCAAACTAATGGGCAATGCAGCTGATTTAAAAAAAAGCTGCTACAACAATAAAGGAATTCCCTATTTCTTCTATCTTTTAAAACTATCAAGAATTAATAGAAGTTGCCCCAATGAACAGAATACCATCGGGGAATCTGCTTTTAAAGTTAATGAATTGTTTCAACTTTGTGCAGAGTTATAGTTTCAGTAGTCCCTGTGATTGCTGACAATAACGCTGACAACCACAACGTTTACACTAACTGTTGAAATCAAGCCAAACCAATACATGTATTGATTATGCTGATAAAAATATTTTCAATTTATGATTATGTTTATTTGTTAAAATTCATCTGTACTAATTTGGTCAATCAGAAAAATGAAGATCACACATTCAAGTATCATTGCGTAAGTGGACAATTGCTGAATGCAAGTCATAATAATGAAAATACAGAAGCTAATGTTTCACATGTGAAGCAGCTGTATTTTAAGTGAACATCAAAATATAGTGAAATTGGCACCTTCACTTCCATACAAAGCTTTTTATCCCTCATTCTTAGACAGGCAAAAAGTTGCACTTGTTTTGACAAAATTTATTGAGTATAATATTTCTTCTCTACGTGTGTTTGTCAATAATGCCACTCCTAATTTCATCGAAGTCATTCTTAGATGGTGGTATGTTGCAAATTTGAGAAGTAAATTCATTGGAAAAAAGCACATCAAACATATTATAAAATCCTATAACGTCTATAGTCCGTTCAGAATCGTTTGCCGAGATGTTAAATTAATTTTATCAAAAACGTATTGTTCATTTGGATTGATCATTTGAAGTTAGGTTTAGAATAATAATGTCGCTATAGAAATATTTTTTTATCAAAGAAATGTGATCCAGTATCAAAGATACCTTATTTAACCTATATTAAAAAAAAGGTAATCTAAATTATAAACAACCGCTGGATTATGTAGATGCTTACATCTCACAGCTGATTATTAAATATAAAGGCATGACCCTCACGGTAGAATGTGCACCGTTCTAAAAGTAGTTGTTTCCACTGTACATTTGTATAAAGCAATGTTACATATGGAAATTCCCGTTTAGCACCAAATATTATTTTTCCTGAACTTAGAATTATGTGAAATCAAAAACGGCTATTTACTCGATTTCAAGTCACAAGTCAGAGGCACGTCTCAATATTTACTCAAGTAAATAAAGTAGGCGGCACTAAGCATATTACCTTCTGCAAGTCTATGTGAGAATGAATCTGAAAGCGAAATATTTTACTGACCATAACATTGCTATAAAGATTTATCAATACTTCTGCAGAGAGCGTAAAAAGGGACATCTTTATTGTTCTTTATCAAATCCTGAGAAGAGAACAATGCATATTTTAGGTTTGTGTAAACGTTCATTTGATCGAATAGTGGAAGCAAGCGGATATTTATTGCCAACAAATTCACGAAAACAAGGAAGGAAAGAAAAGATAGACAGTTTCGATAAGGACCTAGTAAAAAGAGAAATATGTAGAATGTTTGATAAAAACGAAGAAGTGACACTTAGAAAGTTGTAGATTTGGCTGAAAACTAATAACGACATTGAAATATCAAAAACTGTATTATGGAAAACTGTAAGAAATGCAGGCTTCACCTTTAGAAAGTATGCTGGTGGAAAAAACATTATTTGTGAAAAGCCACATCTGGTAGCTCTTAGAAGCAAGTATTTACGTGAAGTGAAGGGAATGCGCGAGAATGGTTATGATATTGTGTATTTAGATGAAACTTGGATCAACGCTCATCATACAAATGAAAAGGAATGGCAGTTAGCAGATGGAAGTATTAAAAGATCAGTACCAAGTAGTAAAGGGCAACGTTTGATAGTTGCACATGCAGGTAGCAGACATAATGGGTTGTTGCAGAATGCTCATCTAATTTTCATTTCAAAATCCATTGACAATAGAGACTACCACTCCGAAATGAATGGGCACATATTCGAAGACAGGATCGAAAAAAGTATTCTTCCAATATTAGATAGACCTTCTTGTCTGATAATGGACAATGCTTCATACCATAACGTAGTGAACGTAGAAGATAGAATCCCAACATCATCAAGTACAAAAGATGCAATCAAAACGTGGCTCATAAAAGAACACATACCAGTTACCGACAGGTACTTGAAACCCGAATTGCTTAACCTTGTAAAACAGACACAACGAACAAAGATATTTAAAATAGACAAGTTAATTGAAGAACATGGTCATAGATGTTTGAGACTACCTCCATATCATGCACACTTAAATCCTATAGAGCTAATTTGGGCAAAAGTTAAAGGACACGTAGCATCTACAAATACAACTTTCAAATTATGTGATATTGAGACACTTACAAATCAGGCTCTATCAAATATACATAAAGACTACTGGATGAAATGTGAGGATCATGTGTTACGCCAAGAAGAGGAATATTGGAAAAAGGAAGGTTTGTTGTTTGTTCAGCCGAAAACAGTAATCGACCTATTTGACTCGTCTGATTATGAATGATCATTACTCTGATTAAGTCTACACTAAAAAAAGTTTGATTTGCAAAATTTACAAGTTGATTTGTAAAACATTTCATTGCTCAATACCACCCAAGCAATTCAAAAAAATGTTATAAGCAAACCATCAATCATTACTTATAAAAATTAGCCCGCTTGATTCAATACAGAAGTTCAGATATCTTGGATCAACTATTACAGACAAAATTTCCTTACATGAAGAAATATATGTACTTATTTCAAAGGCAGCGACAACATTTGTGAAACTCACACCAAGAGCATGGAACAATATCAAATTGACTCTACGAACAAAAGATATATTTTAAATTTTTTTTACACATGCCACCATGTAAAATTTTGTGGACACGCCTATGGGTCATCATTGCACTAGATTACTGTAAAATATTTTGTTTATGGTCGAAATAATATTTACATGGGCAAACATCAAAAGAATTCGCCGCTTTCAAATAACCGTTACAGCTAGACATCAAGTAACACATATGTTTTCGCGACATGGACATTTTAACAACGTATGCCAAAATTCATGTGAAATCATCAAGAACTTTTTGAATTATAAATCATAACATCTCGGCAAACGATTCTGAACGGACTATAACAGCGATGAGAAGGTGCTTTATCTAGAACAGTTTGTTTTTCTTCTTCTTCTTCTTTCGTTCACTTGAAACATGTCTATATCTGTAATTATGTCTCCTGAGTAAAACTCACTGTCTTTTGTAGTTCATACAGTGATCTATAGAGCTTTGATTCCAGTGTTGTTTCCTCTGGCCAATGTGTCTGCCTCAGCGTTTCATGCTTAGTACACATTTGAAGTATATGTTTGGCACTCTGTGCTGCCTGTCCACATATACACATGACCGTGTTGTCAATCTTCCACTTTGTATACATGTGACTGCGTATACATGAGTCGGTTGTGTCCTGTTCTGAGGCATTAAATTATAACTTGATCTGATCTGTTCATAATGTGATAGTCATCGTGTGTTGGTGTTTGTGGCTTTCTTATTAACTTGATCATCTGTTTTTTCTAATGGTAGGTGATTGGTATATCTTGTTGATCTTCGGCAGCACCTTCCTTAGCCATTTGGTCTGCTTTTTCATTTCCTGGTATTCCACAGTGAGAGGAGGTTATCCACTGCATGGTTACCCTATACTGGTAAGACAGTTCATTAAGTAGTGTTTGCAAATATGTTAGTTTTCCAGACCGAAGAGCTTGAAGCACTGACCTTGCACCTGTCAGGAATACCACAGGCTGTAGGCCAGAGTTGTAGTTCAGCAGTTTTTTAGTTGCTACACTAAGTGCCTGGATGTCTGCATCATAATTATTGCAGAATCTCCTTGTTGGTGTTCTGATGGTATCTCTAGGCTTGTGTGGATATTCTATATATACACCTACACCTCCATTCCTCACTGCATTCTGTGCTGATCCATCTGTGTATACTCTGACCAATATATCTTGTGGATATTCCTCATCCAGGAAACTGAGGGTGACTGTCCTTCGCTACACACTGTTCTGTTCGTCCTCGCTTAGTATTGCTTTCACATGGGTCTGAATGTATATTGGCATTCCATGCCTTTCACTCCACGGGGTTTGTTCTGGTACAGATCTTAAGGGGCTGTCAACTTCAGGTAGGTCTGTAAGTTGTCTACGGAGTCGTTTACCTTGGTAGATAAAGCTGATTCTTTTCATTGCTAGATTTTGGAATCTTTCCTTCATTGGATGACTTGGTATACATTGAAACATTTGTGCTTGAATTAGTACTTTTGTGTCTCTACGTTCGCCAATTGTTTGTATTCTTCCCATTTTCTGCATCTCTACTATGGGTGTTGTTTTAAACATTGCTCACAACATTATCCTAAGCGCCTGATTTTGCACTTTATCTAGATCTTGTAATGTGGTGTTTAATGCAGCACATCACGCAGCTGAAGCATATTCCAGATGTGATCTTATGCCTTCCTGGTAAACTTTACGGAGTATATTCCTACTGGCTCCCCATGTGGTTCCACTAAATTATCTCAGGATAACTAACTTCCTCCTGGCTTTTGTTGTTGCTTTATTTATGTGTTGCTTCTATGTCAGCTTATCATCAAAAGTAACTACGAGGTATGTGCGTTGTTTGTCTTCTTTCAAAAGCTCTACATCTATCTTGATATCACCAGCTTTTTGTTTTGGTGAGAGGGTAAAGAGTGTAGTGCTGCACATATCTGTGTAAATGCTGACGCACCATCTATTTGTCCATAAGGTTAGAGCATCGATGGCTCTTTGTATTGGTTTAGTGGCCACTGTCGCATGTTCTTCCGTGCATCAGATCACCAGGTCGTCAGCATACATTGCACTTTGATCCCGTGGGGTAGTTCAGCAACTAGGTCATTGATGTAAACCAAGAAAAGTGTGGGTAACAGGACTCCTCCTTGGGGGTCTCCATGATGCAGTAGGGCTTTCTTGCTCTTGCAACCATCTAATTGTACTCTGGCTCTTCTATTATGCAGGAATGCTTTTACCCATTTGTACATTCTTGAGCTAACCCTGCAATTTCGCAATTTCTTTAAGGACCCTTATTTCCAGACCTTTCAAATGCTTTCCTGAGGTCTATTCATGCTGCTAGTATCAGTTTCTTATCTTGGAAGACATCCTCAATCTCTTGGGAGAGGTAGGTTGCCTGATCTTCAGTATAGTAGCACTGTCTGAAGACTAATTGCTGTGATACCAATTTCAAGTTTTCAATTTCAAGGTACCACTGCATCATACGATTGATAATGCGTTCCATTTTTTTGCATATACAGCTTGTGAGGCTGATGGACCTGTAATTGGAGACTGTGTTGCCATTTTTTCCTGGTTTGAGTAGTGGTATCATTATTGCTTCTCTCCACGCCTGTGGTACATTACCTGTGGACCAGCTTGTGTTAAAGATCTGCAGTAGTTTTGCTCTTGCTGCAATTCCCATGTTTTTAATCATTTCATTGGACACTCCATCAGCTCATGGGGGCTTTTTCATTTTCAATTTGGATATTGCATGATACAGTTCTTTCATTGTGATTGGTGCCTCCATGACTTCAGGTATAGGTTCGCTTGTCCAATGTTTTGCTGTTTCTCTCGAAAATGCTGTTGCTTGTCTGGGCTAACTTTGACGTTATTGTCTTCTGCAAAGGAATCTGCAAAGTAATCAGCTGTATGTTTACATTTTAAAATGTTTCTATCTTTATAAAGTGTGATCCTGGTATTTCTTCCTGTAACTTCGTCATTTAGTTGTTTTACAAGTTTCCATAATGTCCTAGTATCTCTTTCTAGGTGCAGCGTCTATGTTTTTTTCCTTTCCAGCTGCTCTGTCTAGCTTGTAACTTGGCTCTTTGAAATTTACACGTTGTTTGCTGATATTTATTGTGATGTTCTTGGCTAGGTCTGTTCTCAGCCTGCTGTCTAGATGTTTCCATCTCATTATGCAGCTTTTCCAGTTCATCATTCCAGTAGGGTTAGTAATTATTTTGCGTGCCCCCCTGGGTTGGTTTTACTAGCAGCATGTAGTATACATCTATTAAATTCACTCACTGCTCTCTTGATGTCTTTGTCCAAGTTCATGTCCTTAGCTGGAACACTGGTTAAATGCTGGTACATTTTCCAGTCTGCCCTCTTATAGTTGCACCTAGTGAGTGTGCTACTGTCTTTGGTGAATTTATTGTGGATTTCCAGAAATACTGGTCTGTGGTCACTACCCCCCATCTGCTTTCCAACAACACATTTGATGTTCCATTCCAGGCCTGGTGTATGAAATGTCAGGTCTGGTGTAGAGGTGGTGTGCCATGCTCTCGAGTAGAAGGTTGGTGAAAAGGATGAGATTATTTTCATCGAACAGTTTGTTGAATAATAAGGAACTGGATGCGAATGCTTGGCTCTATAGGAAAACTAACACAAGAAACATATCGAGCCCTACGTCATTCAGCAAGCACGATGATTAAAAATATAACATATCTATTTGAGACCACAGAAGCCAGTTTCGTAATTCGTGGAAATTTTTTTTTAACGTGTGAAAACCGGCAACCTAGAATCTCGGTTAGTGAATATCACAAATTATCAAGGTCAAATTATCTTCTCTCTGTACAAGTTCTAGAAGCTAAAAAATATAACTGACAATTTATGTACAATTAAGCATGTCGCCTTCGACTTGCGCAGATGATCATATCCGTTACCTATCGTAGTTTCTCAGCGTCAGTGATAGTGAAACCTAACTTCATTGACTGATGCTGTGAAGTCTGATGCAAGTAAATTGTTATTTCTGTAAACAATATCTACAGTCATGTTCGCGCAAGTGTTATATTGTTAGCAGATTTAACTTGGTTTGTTCATGGTAGTTAATGTTATCATTAAGAAATTACATTTGATTTTTTAATGTATTTACTATAATAATATATCACACAATAATATATGAGCAATCATTTTAAAACGCACCGACAGCATGGCCTATTATCACTCATGAATATTTTATTTCAGTAAGTGATTTTCAAATCCGTGAATGTGTATATAGGTTAACTTTAATGTTTTCATGTTTTATTGTCGTTGTCATGTTTTATTCCATTGTTGTGTGATTCACTGCAAAATATCAAATTACTGAATTCTGGACATATTACTAGTCGAATCCAGTTGAACTTTGGCATAGATCCACACATTAGTAAAGTTTCTTGAAGAAAAAAATGGTCATCCTGTATCTTCATCGAAAGGAAGTGTGGTTTTTTTTGGTCACAAGATCGATAGCAGGCAGAGGAATGGTATGGTGACCAGAGAAGTAGCCGGACATTTTAATTGTGACTATTCCGCTGTAGTGAGGTTGAATGAATAAGAGATTCCTGGCTACAGATACAACCAATGACCTTCCAGGACGGGCGAAGCTCGTGTAATAACAGTAGCTCAAGATCGCCATATTCAGTTGATGTGCGACCGCTTCTTAACAGAATCACAAATACCAACTCTTACACATAGTACTAGAAGACTTATCAGTGCAAGCATGGTGCAACGGAGACTTAATTCTGTGGCTTTAAAAATAGTCGTCCTGGATTGTTTTTTTTTAACATTGACACTGCTTAGGTAATGGTCCTGAATTCATTCGCTTTTTAGCAAAAATGAACATTTGGGTAGGTAAAATGATCAGATTTATAAATTTACTTGTTTTGTGTACAGTCATCCCTCAGTTATAGCGATTAATAGGAACCAGAACCGGACGCGATAAGTGAAAAAACCGTGAATTAGTGTCATCCTCACATTTTTAACACACGTAAAATTTTTGTGTATGTATAATATCAATAAGTGTATATGAAACCATATAAGTGCATATGTTATCATTAGAACAATAAAGAATTGTTTCAAACATGTAAATACAATATTAATAGTATAAATAACATACATAAAATAATGTATAAATAATATAAATATGATACGTGTGTGTGTAACACGTAGATGTAGCTAAAGTGTACATACTGTAAATATATTTTTTTAGAAATCCGCAATGTACTGAGGCCGCGATAAATGAACCGCGAAGTAGCGAGGGATGACTGTATTTTAAATTCAGCACAAATAACTGTTACGCTTAATACAAATTGGTGCGTTTTTAATGAATGCTGGTATATTATATAAGAAAGTCAGCTTATTCATGATTGTGAATTTTATATATCACTGAATCCCTTTATATATATATATATATATATATATATATGCTGGATGTATTTCTAATACATTGTACAGAAACTTTCAGTGCACTGCTTATTTGACACAGATGAATTGTCAGCAGATTATATAAAACTTCTTGACCGTGGAGGTTTCTAGTATTTTTTCAAGTCTATTATTGACATTTATAACATATGAGTTATGCAAAAGCTGATATTAGCAGAACTGGAAACACAGTTTCTAGATTGTAAACATCACAAACAGTTGTTTATTCATGTTGTTTTATTCAGTTTGCAGGAATATTGTGGGGCTGAGATATGAAATGTTTGCTCTTAGGGTTGTTGCAAAGGAAATGTAGTTTCCAAGACATTTTCTACTTGGCGAATATTTTCCTTAATAATTATATAAAAGTACAGAATGACTGCTCCCAAAATAAACCATCATCACATTAATAAAATTTGGCCATTTTCAACTCCCAAAACTTTCAAAAGATGTTCACACAGTCAATGTACATAGCTTAGGCGTATGTTGAGACTATAGTTTCTGATTTTATATACATATATTTGAATACTTCATTCCAGCTTATTTTTATTCTTCTTTCGTTCACTTGAAACATGAACTCACTGTCTTTTGTAGTTCATACAGTGGCCCATACAACTTTGATTCCAGTGTTTTTTCCTCTGATCAATATGTCTGCCTCAGCGTTTCATGCTTAGAACACTCTTGAAGTATATGTTTGGCACTCTATGCTGTCAATCCACATGTATACATGGCCGTGTTGCAAATCTTGAATTGTGTGTAAATGTGACTGCGGAGTCGGCTGTGTCCCGTTCTGAGGTGTAGAATTACAACTTGTTCTGATCTGTTTAAAATGTGATTGTCATCTTGTGTTGGTGTTTGTGGCTCTCTTATTGACTTGATCATCTGTTTTTTTCTGATGGTAGGTGATTGGTATATCTGGTTGGTCTTCAGCAGCACCTTCCTTAGCCAGTTGGTCTGCTTTTTCATTTCCTGGTAGTCCACAGTGAGAGGGTATCCATTGCATGGTTACTCTATACTGGTAAGACAGTTCATTAAGTAGTTTTTGCAAGTCTGTTAGTATTCCAAAGCTCAACGTGGTTTTAGAGGTTATATACTTGGAAAGACATAGACACGAACTTTTGCAGTGAATACGAGTAGTTACCGAAGCTTATTTCTTAACACCTTTAAAGCACATCGGAAAGATTTGCACACCCCTGAACATTTATTAAACTTTATAAACAATACTTTTTATTAACTGGAATATTCAATAAACAAACAATTTTAGTTTTCCTTTATACGTGTTATGCAACACAGAGCATTGGTTCTTAACTATTCTTTGCCCTTTCTTCTGTTAGGGGTAATTTCCATTCCGTACCTCCCTCACCATAATAGTAAAATATATTTTGATTTTATGTCCAGATCAACAAGACTTTTTTAAATGTTTATATATAAATTGTATAGATCGTTCAAATAGTTACTTTCCTGTGCTCCCTCTTCTTTCTTTCTTTTGATTTTTCTTCACTTGATGTCTACACAGCCAGTCAAGTCTTATGGATGGACTTCATTTTGTCTGGAGCTCTTCTTTGGTTCCCTATACCTTTGCTTGCAGAGTTGAGCGGTTGGCCCAGTACGTCTTTCTCAATTATTTATACTTGGGGTAATTTTACAGAATATGTTTAATTGTCCGTTCTTCTGTTCCACAAGTACACAGTTGGGTGACACACAGTCGCATCCTGTGCATGTGTTTGTTCAGTTTGATGTGTCGTGTCCTCATGTGAAGTATAGTGAACTGTCCTTGCCGATGTAGGTAGTGGTAGGCGTATTTTGCCATTTTGTGTTTATTTCTGATGGCTTATATAGCACTATTCTTTATTTAATATACGACTTCAATGTCTTCCTGCATACACTCTCCTCCCAATTTAGCCAACTCATAGGCCCCCTCATTTCCCGGGACATCACAGTGTGATAGTATCCCCTGAAGTACTGTTGTACTCTTTTTTTTGCTTGCTTGCTCTATTGATTCGTTTGCTTCATGAGTGTTATAGCTTACGAGAACAGATAGTGCATTTGTGAAGATAATCATTTGATGACATTCAAAGAGAGCGTCATTGGGCAGCGTGTTCTATTGCTTTGAGCTCAGCATTGCAGTTGGAGCAGAAGTTTCCTGTAGGGATGGACGTTGCATCAGAGCAATGATCAGGATATGTTATAAAGGTGCCATCCCCTCCATTATGTATCCATCCGTAAATGCATGTGTTCACGATTGCTGAGGGAACTCTTTGTGGACAATGCTTATTATGAGGTTGGCTTCTCAAGATTTCCAAAACACAGATCTCTGCGCCCCTCCCCCCCCCCTTTTTCCAAAATAAAAAAAACATTTTGAATAAAACTACAATTTTCTAGGGCCATATGTTACACGTTGATAAACCTCAGTCCTTGACAGTGGACAGAAACAACCTAACTATAAAAAGTAGTTTCGTCTTCAACACATACTAAGTAGCGATGGCAAGAATGCTTTCCTTTATAGAACATGAGCATTGGTATCCATTTCCTGGTGGCTAGGTGAATAGCGGAGTTGTTTGATAAGTTGCAAAGTTAGAGTGAAAATGAACTCCAAACTCGTTTTACCTTGTCCGTGGAAAGGTGACTCTAGGACTACACTACTGAGGCTCCCAAATATACGAAATATATTCATCAAATGCGCTTTTGTCTATTAAATATAGTAAAGCAATGTATGCATCAGTAGTGTGGCGTTAATAGACGCCAAAATGTTCAGCTTCCACTCATATGATTAAACAACGTGTAGGATAGCCTATATCAGCAAGAAACACCACCTTTTGTCATTTGCTTGTAGTGTTAGTAACTATATCTGCAGCAAGCGCACACAAATGTATAGTTTTTTACTATAATCATTATAGAAAGATAACCGCAGGTTAATTTTTTGTTTTTGAAAGTTTTCCAATCTTGACGCCAAAAATACTTAGCGTACGCATCCCTTCAGAACGGTAACGTTCATTTGTTGCTTAAAACATGACTTTGATCGTGTAATATCTATCGTATGGTGTTTTGAGACTCTGACTTCAGACTAATCATTCGCTTAGAAATAATTTATCATGATGCCAGTTCTCTGAACTCAAACTTCATATCTGTACTGAACATTTTCTCAGAAAAGAAAAACAGTCGCATGGCGCTGCATTACACGATTATACAAGGTATGTTGTTTTAAACTAGGTAGTATCTCATATAGAGCATCAAAAACGTTTTTCTGGTGGGAAGGGAGGGGAGACTACCTACCTACCAATAGGAAGGCAACTCGGCGTCCCCACTCTGAAAATTATCTCGATACCACTGGTATGCATGCATTTCTAAAATGTATATTTGAGTTAGCAAATCTGGGGAAATTGGAGAATTGATTTAAAGAAAAATATTACACATGGAGAACAAGACAAAACAGGAGAATAGAGAATGAGTAGAAAGCGGCAAGGGTCACCAGGCTCGATAGATTACGAAATGAAGATATCGGGGAAAGAATATGTATAATGCCTTGCACATAACACATAGAAAGGTAGCAGATCAAATGGTTTGGCTACATTATGAGAATGCATCACAATAAGGTGCCCGTACAAGCATATAACCAAATGACATCAGGGGATAAAGCCACATATATACCACAGAAAAGATTGATAGGAAACGTCAGGGACATCCTGAACAAACACTGTCATAGCACAGTCGGGGCCACACATCTGGCTCTAGAATGCAAGCTCGAGCTCCAATCAACCATACGCTTAATGACAAGAGTAGATAACAAACCACCTGGGGAAAGACAATAGACAAAACAGTTTAAGAACCACTGGTTTACATTGAACATGGACACTTTTTATATAGTAACGTCAAGGGTTCCTCAACCCAGCCATCGAAAGCTTACAAATTTCAAAAATGATAAATATACTCAGAGCGTACATTAATTATCTATGATTTTCTATAGTAGCACAGCTACTAACAGTAACACGAATCATTATAATCTTGTAACTTTCAGAACCACATCCAGAAACTAGTGATTTTTTTTAAACAATGAAAATGCCGAATCATGTCTTGGTAGTATGTATAGTGAATGGTATACTATGACATGTAGGACGCAATTTTATCTTAAAAACGTGTCTTTCTAAAGTTTATCTGGAGGAAGCTCGTAAGTGTGAAAGGTATACGTGTAGGTCATATTTTGTATTATGAGGTTAATATAGCCAGACACAAATGACTATCAAGTATTCTTGTTAGTGTGATTTTTCATGAGAGCCAGAGCCAAAAAGTGGATAGAGAATAGTAATACTATGATCATAATACATGACATAATATCATCTAATGTGGGTTGGGTATGGGTGTGGCAACCTATTACCATTTAAATTTATCGAATCGTATTGTGATGATCCTGAGATATTACCATAATTGAATGCCTCTCTTTCAATGACTAAAACAGGCATAAACTCTCTTAAACTCAATCATTCCTTTGAGACTACAAACCATATACACGCTCGGGTGTATCTCGGTTGAAGGGGACCTGTGATTTTTCTCAGAAGAGTTATTGGCTGTCAAGAGTTAATTGATCACAGAAAAAGAGATCAATTCATTATCAACATAATCACCATGATGATGATTATCACCATTATCATTATCATCATTCGAATAGATGCGCGCCACTTTACTTCATCAGACACGTAAACATATATTAAAGCTATACTTAGATTAGTTGTTGCTCTGTCTGTCATGCTCGCTATTAGTGTATATATTTGCTGGCTAGGATTAGATGGAAAGCGTAGGAAATGATACATAAACAAGAATTTGCGCACAACTGCCCAGTGCATGTTATGTATTGGTATATGGTTTTATTTAATATATAATTTTAAATATATTGATGGTGGATGTATTAGACAAATGAACATATTACTTGAAACTAGCAGAGAAAACATATTAACTGAAAGTAATATTTCACCATGCTAAAAGAAAGAAAATAACAACGAAAATAGTTACAAAGAAAAAGAACAATGAACACATTACCTGAAAGAAATAGAATTGGCATGCTAACTAAAAGAAACAGAACACCTAAAATATAAACTGAAGGAAATAGAGCAAGGAACATGTTAGCTGAAAGAAACAGAACAGTTTTGTCAACCAAAAGAAACAGAACAGGGCACATGCTAACTGAAAGGAAAATGTCAGAGATCTTATGTAGTATCCCTAGCGAATACACTTCCACCCGACCCCTAGTTGTCCTGAGAAAAGAACGGTGTGAACTGTTACCTCAATATAGCTCAATGTCATAATTCTGTGCTGATTCCCATATACAACAGGAAATGCATTTAAAAGAAATTGGAGCCGGATATTTCTCTGTCTTTATGTCAAGAAACAGCTGTAACAATAACACATACTTTACCGCCACGTGCGTTGCCGAGGTCCTAAGTGTAAGAAGAAAATATTGTAGTAATAGAAAATACCAAATAGAAGACTATCAAGTTGTGGAGCACCCTTTCGCTTAGAAAGTCAAAGTTAAAAATGTGAAATACGGTTGTGTTGTGTCAAAAGGCGCCAATGTCGCAGCTTTCATGTAAACTACGAAAATAATAGTGAATTAAATAGAAAAACTGTCATTACTGCGTGTTTTTTTCTGTTAAGGAGTGCAGGAGGCTTTTTGGCTGTGGAAATAAAGGCCACTTTGCCATTAGAAATAAAAGCCACTTTGCTATAGCTGTTGTCGCGACGTGTACAGGAAGAAATCTTTAGTGCACATCCGAAAGACACATATCCTTTTGCCAACTGTGGACTGAACCTGGATCTCAGGAATCTGAGAATGCCGTTCTAGTCGTACGGCCATGTGCTCCACAACATTACATTTAAATGGCCCAAATCATAATGATAAATATACGTGATTATACAAACAAAAAAAATGACGCACTGAATTTGTTAGAACCCACAGAGAAAGTGAAAGTATGAAGACGTTGCCAACTATTAGAACAATTGGAATTACTCGAAGTTCGACTCAAATGAAGCTCTGGGAAATAGTCTTCTGTTGAAAATCGTACACCCCAGATAGTCAAGTAAACATAACCGTCTGTCAAATGAGTTATGTAATGACGGAGATCGATGACTATTCTGATATTGCCTTCCAAAAAAAGCATTCTCATCGCATTGCACACCGCAAGGCATCAATTTAAAGTCCATCTTCATCCTATAATAGTCGTAATAATGGAGAGATGTGGTTTCTGACATGCCACTGCTATCGAGTTACCCAATATTGTTCGCATCGATTACTTCTTACATTTTGTCCCATCTCTTATTCTGATTGAGACAATAAACATCCTCGATATGCAAGCTATAATCGACTGCAAGAATCTCGAAGAAGCGGTTTACTCCCTTCACAACCTTATCTCTTCCAGCCAGAAGATAATTTCTCGCACATTACTGAACTGATCCTGATCATGGATGTATGGGGACTTATTCCAGTATTTACTAGATCTCATGTCGCAATTTAGTTATTTTTGTCCATGCTAATGTTTTAATGTTCTAATAGGTGTCTTTTATTTAGTTTAGTACACAATCTCTCTTTACACTCTTTTTCAATACTTTCAACATTTCTTTAATTCAATTTGTCCTTTATTTTGTATTCTCTTTCCTTTATTTCTTACTGTCTTATTTCATTATATCTGGCATACCTATTTACTTTTTCATGTATCTATTTTTACTTCTTCACTTCTCTATATAGTACTTGATCCCTCAAATTTTGTCCTCTTACATTTCTCTAAACGTTATTTTACTCTGATGTAATGCTCGCAGTGTTTAAAAAAAGATTAAAAAAACAAATGTGGTAGCATATCCTATTCAGGACGTAGTCATCAACTCATAATGTTTTTGTTGTAGTTATTTTCAGTAGTTTGACGACCATCTTACTCAGTGGATAAATGACGCATCCCTAGCACTAGCAATTTGTTCAGACTAAATTATTAACTAAATCTATTCAGACTGCTAGAGCTAAGAATACTTTTGTACGGATATGAAAGTTGGACACTCAATGCTGACACGGAATGAAGGAATCAGGCTTTTGAAAACAAGTGCTACGGACGTTTAATAAGATTAGCTATATGGAACACAATACAAATATATTTGTCCGGCAGCAAATAAACAAAAGTACAGGTTATCAAGAACTACTTTTCTGAGTGGTGAAAAGGCGTAAATGTGTTTAGTTTGGACATGTAATGAGACACAATTCACTTTCTAAAATTATTTTGCAAGGAACAGTCGAAGGTGGAAGGAGAAGAGGCGTTTAAAAATACCTGGATTTATAGTATCAAGCAATGTTCTGGCCATGATTTTTCGACACTCCTCAGATTGGCTGAGGATAGAAATGTTTCAAGGGCTTTTTGTGTTGATGGCTCCAGTGTCGAGGCTATGATTATTTTTGTTAACTTAAAATGTACGTCAACAATTCAGGGGCTGATGGTCTGATAAATATTTTGACAAATGAGGGGGGGGGGGGAGGGAGGGTTGACAATAGTTTACATCTACATCTGTGTTTAACAAACCAAATAAATTACTTAATATCTATCTATCTATCTATCTATCTATCTATCTATCTATCTATCTATCTATCTATCTATCTATCTATCTATCTATCTATCTATCTATCTATCTATCTATCTATCTATCTATCTATCTATCTATCTATCTACCTACATACCCACCTATCTATCTATCTATCTATCTATCTATCTATCTATCTATCTATCTATCTATCTATCTATCTATCTATCTATCTATCTATCTATCTATCTATCTATCTATCTATCTATCTATCTATCTATCTATCTATCTATCTATCTATCTATCTATCTATCTATCTATCTATCTATCTATCTATCTATCTATCTACCTATCTACCTATCTATCTATCTATCTATCTATCTATCTATCTATCTATCTATCTATCTATCTATCTATCTATCTATCTATCTATCTATCTATCTATCTATCTATCTATCTAATCTATCTATCTATCTATCTATCTATCTATCTAATCAATCTATCTATCTATCTATCTATCTATCTATCTATCTATCTATCTATCTATCTATCTATCTATCTATCTATCTATCTATCTATCTATCTATCTATCTATCTATCTATCTATCTATCTATCTATCTATCTATCTATCTATCTATCTATCTATCTATCTATCTATCTATCTATCTATCTATCTATATATCTATCTATCTATCTATCTACCTATCTACCTATCTACATATCTACCTATCTACCTATCTACCTATCTACCTATCTACCTACCCACCTACCTACCTACCTACCTACCTATCTAATCTATCTATCTACCAATCTAGCTACCTACATACCCACCTATCTATCTATCTATCTATCTATCTATCTATCTATCTATCTATCTATCTATCTATCTATCTATCTATCTATCTATCTATCTATCTACATATCTACCTATCTACCTATCTACCTATCTACCTACCCACCTACCTACCTACCTACCTACCTACCTATCTAATCTATCTATCTATCTATCTATCTATCTATCTATCTATCTATCTATCTATCTATCTATCTATCTATCTATCTATCTATCTATCTATCTATCTATCTATCTATCTATCTATCTATCTATCTATCTATCTATCTATCTATCTATCTATCTATCTATCTATCTATCTATCTATCTATCTATCTATCTATCTATCTATCTATCTATCTATCTATCTATCTATCTATCTATCTATCTATCTATCTATCTATCTATATGTCTGTGTGTATCTGTCTGTCTGTCTGCCTGTCGGTCGGTCGATCTGTCTGTCTATCTATGTCTGCCTATCAAACTATCTATATGTATCTTTGTCTCTCTCTGTATGCATGTCTGTCATTTCCAATAGCATGAAACCTTTATCACACAGCTACATCTCTGCAATTCCCTATAGGAAACATGTAGTATGTGTCATTGTAGTTTTTTGTCACCAACCGTGTTTGACATTCGTAATAAAGAGTTGTTATAAAATTACGGTTTGTCAATTGTTTTGTAGTTATGCATGCATATATTTGAGTGTTTGAGTATTAGTGATAGTTGGTAAGTCACAGCATTGGCTTTGTAACATATCTCTTTCGAGTTTGCCTTTTTAACTCTTTGGTGTTAAAATTCCTCTATAAAGAAACTTCCTATGTGAAATCTGAGATCTGTTTTAACTATGTACCATTGACAGATGCATTTAACTGGTCTCGCCTGTTGCTTAACTTCATAGTCTCTCAGTTGTTAAAATATATATTAAATTTAAATATATGTTTAAACAATTATAAATTACATCACGAATGTGGTAGGAATGATATAGTTAGGTCTTCACACTAGACACAAGATTATGTATTTCCAGGTCATAACTACTAGATCTGATTTTATCTTTCTCCATGAAAACATTTATTTACACTAGACTCTTAGTAGGGTTCATTCAATTATGAAACTACTCATTGAAAGCAATATAAGAATCTATGGCTATAATTCACATAACATCCTGACATCAGGCAAGCATTCATATTAGATGTATGCTCATGTTCTGTTATATATAAAAGATTAGTGATGTACATGAATTGAGAAAGTTTGACGCTATCCTAAAGAATGAAAGCAATAAATCAGTCAAACATACACTTAATTTCTCTTTCGATCGCGGATTGGATGAATTTCAGATGTATGAATAAGGGAATGGAAGTCGCAATTCATAATTGTTTTAAACAAATAACCATTATTTATTGTTTATTGCAAATATACACCTGGTAAACGTACACCTGGTAAAAGTACACTTGGTAGAAGTACACCCGGTAGATGTGCACTCGATAGAAGTATACCTGGTAGAATTACACCTGATAGAAGTAAATCCGGTAGAAGTAAATCTGGTAGAAGTACACCTGGTAGAAATACACCTGGTAGAAGTACACCCAGTAGACGTACACCTGGTAAAACTGATCTTGGTAGAAGTACATCTGGTATAAGTACAACTGGTAAAAGTACAACTGGTAAAAGCACACCTTATAGGAGTAAACCTGGTAAAAGTACACCTGGTAGAAGTACATTTAAGCTATCTATATTATTTTTTGAGAATGTAAGTATATGCCATACACATACATTTGACAATTTTTCGCAAAAGCATAACACTTTCAGTGAAATATCCTAAACAATGTTTCATTTACCTGAAATTCACCTCTTACGATGGTCATGGCAGATCACAATGTTGTCACTTTGTGTTCCTATTTCGGGTACTGTATCACTCTTAGGCTTTATTATCGGTTTAGCTTCAATTTACGTGAGCCGATCTTGTTGAGTGTGTTTGTTATAAGCCCGTTTACTAATTCTTGAAGATAGTTGGGAAATATTTCCAATGAAACTACCTGTTACTTCGCAGAGATTTTAGGCATTCAGTTTTCGAATCTCAATGACACTATATAAAATTCATAAACTAAAATTGTTCTAACAAATTCAATACAGTTTAAAAAGATCCTCTATATGTTATAGATTTATCGATCTAATTTAAAGACACATACTATGACATAATCTACAATAAATGGTCGTCTTGTTTGAAAAATAGTTTTTAGCAGTGAAATGGTATTAAGAAATTAGAATTCTTGATTTCCACGTGTACCAAATCGACCCAATAGAGACCAGAACTTTATTGTCGTGTAAATGTTGTTTAGTGTGCAGTTAGCATGATATTTCATGATAAACTGATTGACTACTGATGTCACTCCTGATGCCATGAATATTCTCGTGATTTACATTGGTTACTGTGACAATTTTGTTAACGCAGTAACCAATGAAAAACATGTACATTTTAGGGTATGCCAACATGAGTACGCTATAATCTCCAGATGTCTGTTTTTTAGTTAATGGCATATCACAAATTCCACGTGAAGTTATTGTGGCTTCAGCAAAATTACATTTATATCAAATTCATAATGAGTTTGAAGTGCAAATTTATAAATATGCAGTAGGTTACTGTTTTACTATACCATAATTTTGTAGAGAATATAAGATGGGTCATCATTTATAATGCGATTTTCATCACTTTGAGACGTTATCGCAATTGGCGCTCTGAATATAGAGCTTTTTTAGGCCGTGTTTCGAGAAATGTATCCGGTCTCAAAAGCCGAAAATGATGTGACTGGGATGGGCCAGCCTGAACGTTGTCTGTCGTCGTGTCTCGTTGGTGGTTTATTTTATTGACTCCTATTGGTCAAAGTAGAGTGCTGATTGTTGTGTCTTTAGACTAAATAATGGCAATATTTTATCGTCATTGAGATTTAAAGGTTGCATGCCAAACATTTTAGCAATCTAGGCAGGCAGTTTTGGCGGATAAAAATTGCTTCCAACCTTCTTTATGAATTAGTAAACGGACAATGCCAAATTTCACAAGTCTATCAGCTTTATCGTTAATCACAATGTACTTTGTAATTGGATATCACTAACTCACAAAGTAAACGTTTAATTACAAGTTACGCCGGGGCAGTCCATAAGTAGCATCAATGTGTTCTTCTTGCCTATTTTTGACCGTCTACTATCATGTCAACAACTGTTAACTTATTCATGAACCTGCCGTGTCAAAACTGTGTTGACTGTCAAAAAAGTATGTTCATCACCAAATGCCATCTTCGCAATGAATGTTATTTGCATCTGACCTCCAACACCCTCTGTCTTCTGCTTTGGTTGGGCACTAACCTGTCCAACTCGTGATGTTTCTCTCCCCCTTGAATTTCTTCCTACCTCTTTTTGTATCACCTCGATTATACTATCAAGGTGTAATGCATTTTTCTATTTTCAAAATACTATGTTTGGTTGATCTTTATTTCCTTTAATAGTTTTTTTCCATGCAAAATGTTGTTAGAACCTCATTGTCAGTTTTCTTCTTTTCCTTAACGATCTATCTATTCTTCTAAATATCAAAATGCTAAAGTCATCAATTCTGTCTCTTAGTTGTTTGTTCATTGGCCATGTCTCTGAGCCATAAATTGATATAGAATGTATGTATTTATAATTCTCATTTTTAATTTGTTTCTAATGTGATTTATTAGAGTTTAATATGTTCCTCATGTCATTTAAATAATTTTAGCCATTTCTATGCTCCTTTTATTTCCTATTTCATACCTACCATCATTTGTAATTATGTGTTAGAGCTAATGGTAATTATCGACTTGTTACAGTATCTCTAAGCAAATCATCATCATCAGGTGGCATGCCGGCTGGCGTAGGCGATAATGGCTCTCCACAGCTCTCTGTTCACAATAGTATGTATCAAGATCGTTGTTGTTTCCCTAACGTGCCAGGCTGATTGGATCGAATATCAGTGGCCTCATAATAGGGTAGGGTATGAATCACACTGTGCGACATAGCAGTTCGTGACACTAAATCGCAAAACTTGACAAAATGAGACAATATAACTTTATTTCCTAAAAATATTCTCTTGCAAAGTAGAAAGAAATTGTCAAGAACCAAGGTGGGATGATTTCAGTATGTACATGACATACAGTATACATACGAATCTTTGAGACACCACCAAATAAAGCACCAAGTCTAACCAACCTTTGAGACACCACATCATCGGTTTCACCAACCTTTGAGACACCACTACATACATCATCGGTTTCACCAACGTTTGAGACACCACTACATACATCATCGGTTTCACCAACCATTGAGACACCACGACATACATCAGCAGACTCACCAGCTTCTGAGACACCACGACATGCAGCACCGGGTCTCAACAACTTTTGAGACACCACGAAATACATCACCTGTCTCACCAATTTTTGAAACACCACGACATACAGTACCTGGTCTCACCAGCTTTTGAGACGCAATGATATGTAGCACCTGGTCTCACCATCATGTAAGATACCACGACATGCAGCACTCGATCTTACCGACCTGTGAGACACAAGGCCATACATCACCGGTTCTCTACAACCTTGATACGCAACGACAAATAGAATCGAGTCTGGCCAACTCTTGAGCCACCATCGGGTCTCACCAAACTTTGAGACAACACGAAATGCAGCTCCTAGTTTGACCAACTTTGAGACACAACGGCGTGCATGCAGCTTCGAGTCTCACCAAACTGTAAGACACCACGATATACAGCACCAGGTCTCACGAACCTCTAAGACACCACGCCATACAGCTCCGAGTGAGTTCAACTTTTGAGACACCACGACACACAGTTCCGAGTTTTACAACTCTTGAGACACCACGGTATACAGCATCGGGTCTCATAAAACTTTGAGACAACCGGGTCTCACCAACCCTTGAGATGCCATAACACACAGCAACAGTCTCTCTAACCATTGAGACACCACGACATATAGCATTGTCTCACCAATATATGAGATACACTACTGTATACACGGCATACACTACTGGGTCTAACCATCCTATAAAACACCACGGCTTACAAAACCTTTGAGATGCCATGATATAAAGCTCCAAGTCTGACCAACCTTTGACTTTGAGACACCACGACATACAAATCAAAGTTGATCAGACTCGGAGCTATATTTCGTGTTGTCTCAAAGTCTGGTGAGACATCACATCTCACCAACCTTTGCGACATCTCGATATATATAGCTCCGAGTCTCACCTACCTGTGAGACGCCACTACATACAGCACCGGGTCTCATAGACACCATCTCAAAGATTGGTGAGATTTTGCTAATGATTCACCAAATCAACTACCATGCAATAGCAAAACTATCGCAGATGATATGGCTGGACTTTACACATTTGGAAGACCCACATCAATTCATTAGCACAATTACATATTTAAGCTATCAGGCTAGAAGAAATCTTCTTAAATCTTTCCATACTACTGATAATCTTCGGGGTAGTTAATAAAGCTCTGGAGCCCCCACCACCCTCTCCCTTTTCCCCTAAAGATTACACAGTTACACAAAATAATATCATAATTCTATTGCAAACAAAGTATACATAAAGATATGCACTGTCTATTGATCATATATGCCTAGGTTTTGCTTATATTTAGAAAACTATGGGAGCCTCACAGACCCCACCCTCTTCCAAGTACACTTAGAAAAATAAACTAATCGCTACTTATTTCTGGTGATCAAAACAAACATTATTGACGTATGGATGGTAAAATATGATTCGCAAACATAATCTGACCTCAAGCAATTCTTACTGTCCTGCCAAGGTGATTATGCTTTTATTGCAAAGGTATGACGTTTGTCGTCGACACACCAAGACCCTTTAATTATCATTGATAGACAAAATCATTAATAAAAGAATTGGAAATTATATTTTGCTTATAAGAGCTAGAAATTAAAAAAAAAAAATTTAGAAAGGTTATTCTTGTATGAACATCTGAAAATTTCTAAGAACCAATTTTGTAATGATTTCATAAAACGACCACTCGCAAACCTCATTATACCTAAAAAAAATTGGTGTTTACTGTAGGAAACAACTTGGATTAAGAAAGTGTTTTGGCGAACATGTTAGAAGTCCTACATTCCTATATACACTAATAGCTGAGCTCAGAAGACACAACGTGGTTCTCCAAGGTAAAAAAGGAAAAACAAGATGGCCAGCATCCAACACGAAATCACTCAACCCTGCCAGCAGACCCTAAAATATTGCCCACCAACGACTTAGAAGAACATAGCCCCAAGGAAAAGGAACATAGCCACACGGAGAGGGAACATAGCTACACGGAGAAGGAACATAGCCACACGGAGAAGGAACATAGCCACACGGAGATGGAACATAGCCACACGGAGAAGGAACATATACAAACGGAGAAGGAACATAGCTACACGGAGAAGGAACATAGCTACACGGAGAAGGAACATAGCCACAAAAAGGAGAAACCGTTACAAGGAGAAGAAACATAGCCACTAGTAGAAGAAACGTTCTTGCATGAGCTCAACAATTTTATTTATCCTGTCGCTATCTAATTAGTAAAGTACATCTGATGTAGATAATCAACATTTTTGGATTCATAGGATTTTACTTAATGGGCGAACAAATCTTCATGTGGAATGTACTTAGCTAACATAAAGGTGCTACTTCAGGACTCTAGTGCGAATAGAGATGGTTACTGATAATTAGTGACAATAGTTCCAGACTAAGATATTTGTATCAGCACTGACCCTCATCTGATCTTGCTCGAATATAGTATATTCACTGATTAAATTCAAGGAAAATCCTTAAGTATAAAGAGCTTTATTAGTGTGCAGGTTTGAAATTATCGGTTGTACATGTGTGCAAGAAAAACATATATGACATTGTAGGCACGTACGCTAGTTAAATAATGAGTTCTGTGCAGGTAGAGGTACGGAAAAGAAAGTTCTTGTTTTTACATTTGTGCAACACAGACATTTACTAAAATACAGGTATAAACTTTCTAGTAATGTGCAGATCCGATCACAAATCGTCTCCCCAGAGAAGGTTGGCTACAATGAATATTCCATATTTTGTCTATTTCGTTGGAACTAAACTGCAATATTTTCATCTAATATTTACATCTCAAATCAAATATCTATCTGCCTCATAAAAGCGATTTTTCAACGTTCTCTTTTATTAACTCTTAGTATTCGTGAAGACCACATAAAAGATATATATATATATATATATATATATATGGTGTATGTTTGTCGATGTTTTTCAAAAACCTTGGGTGAATCTTAATTTGAAGAGTTTATCAAAGTACTTTACTGATGTATTTATATTGCATATATTTGTATATTACCATGTATTTCAATGCAACATTTGTCCAATTGTTTACGAGACCAGAAAGGAGAGGAAAAAGTGGCAATATTATGACCTGCCATACATGTCATAATAGGTGACCAAGGGCATCTGTAGTGGGGGTTGGTTTACATGCCCTGGTAATAATAGGTAAATACTAAAAGCGCATGCAGTTGCGTCTGTGGGTCTCACCAATGGATCACTAGACAAACCAACCATGCAACAGAAACCTTAGTAGATGACATGCCTTTATATTGAGGTTATCTTTTTATAGAAGCTTCATTGCACGTCATCTATACAATCCAGTAGTTGTAGCATTCCATAACAGTTACAATGTTGTTCCGACAGGCCGACTTGTGCTTGAACTAGTTACGGGCACGGCGTGGGTGGGCGGAACAACGAAGAAACCTGTCGCAAGGGCAAGAGTTGTGCCCTGATGTTGACGTCTGTTTAGGCGGTATTAGACTCGAAACACCATCGAGTCTGATTGCTGCTGGAACAGAGGGTGGAGCACTTATGGGAATGCCCCACGTGCTGCGATGCCAGTTTCTAATCACGAATCAAGAAGAAATACTAAATAAAGTATGCAGGTTACTAGATAACTATCGACGTGTCGGTCCTATTGGGACCTTAATCAAGAAACAAAAACCATTTAAAAACCCTGGTAATAGTGCGTTCTCCTCAAATATATCTTTCAATCTAAAGAGGTTTTGTCGGGTACATGTTTGGAATATATATGGTCTTATTCGTCGGTATAGGCGGTCGGCAGTAAGCTTGCATCAATTGGCTTTAACGTGGTACTAGAAGGACAGGACTTTTCATAACTGAGTCTGTGCCTCCATGCTCTGCCACAGAAGACCCATGGGAATGTTACGTTGCTGGGTTGTTGCCCCTTACGCCCCTAGTCTTGGTTTGTAATCTCAGCTGGCTATAAATCCAAAAAGCTGTAGCACCAGTGCTACATCTCTTCACGCCTGGTGATTTTCCTCCAGATTTTTCAAGTTTCCTGTCGTGATGACAAAGGGACTGGACCACTGCCTTCAAATTTTCATGGAATACATCAACGAGTTGTAATAATGATGGACAACCATTGAACACAAGTATAGAGGGATGCCCTGCTAACAGTATCGAAACTGTGGTTAAATCAAAGATAGCAATGAAGAGATGTTTTCATTGATCACTGCACTTTTCTTGGAATTGTCTAAGAGCTAAGATCATGTCTGTGGTAGATCAACCAGATCGGAAACCACAATGTGACTCGCTGAGTACTCCGCCAACCTGTGTAGTCGCTTCAATATTGCTCCTGCGAACTTTTTTTGACACACTTAATGTATTTATTACAATTGCCGGCCCTTGTCAAAATTGATCTTATGCAGTGTAACAATTTTTACGTCACGGATATCTTGAGGGATTTCACCTTTTCTCCAGCACTGAATAAGCAGGTCATAGAGCTGCGGTAAGGAGAAATTGATGGTTTTCTTTCATGATTTCACCCAAAATGTTGTCATTGCCTGATGCATTAACATTGGGGAGACGGTTAATGGCGTCGCTTAGTTTTTTCTCTGTTGGTTCAGCATCAAACTCTCTCATTTAGGCATAACTGGAGCGGTCTGAAGTCCTAGCCCTTTATAAGAGTGGAATGTCTGGTTTATCTACAGAAGAAATTTAGTTTGGGATATTGTTCTACCCATCTGTGTAACTGTTTAGAATAAATAACTGATATCAGCCATATATTTAACTGATCAGTTCTAATCAGGAACATTTTTTTAGAAAGAATAGCTCTCTAGAGGCATATGTTTAAAATTAACAGCGTGTGTTAGGCATATAGTTAGCCTGAAGTGCTTACCAGGAATATGTTTAGCATGAACAGCTTTTCACATGCCTATGTCTAGAATGAACAGCTCCCCACAGACATCCCAACATCACAAGAACAACTTTCTTCTTATTCACAACACCAAAAAGAAACACAATATGTATACATACCTCTTGTGCACACTACACAAACAAAGAAACCAAGCACAAAAGCCACGTCTTTTAGACAAACATTTCATGTACACAAATCAGCTCCTCGGATTTCTAGATTATTTAGTGTTGAAAATCCTACAGGTAATATTTATTCAACATCTATTTTATTCAACGTCTGGTTTATTGAATTAAATCCAATACATGACGGTCATTTTGCCCTGCGAACTCAAGACTGTTAAATATATCTATTTATCTATTCGCTGAAACCCTTTGTTGCCTTTCGGCGTCGGTGGTAGAAGAGTTTTCTGGAGACGGCCCTCTTATGTGCTGAGTATATTGTGGAATTTGTCGCCTCTTTTATAGTAGTCCATCGTTTTCTTGGTAGGCCTCTCTGCCTTCGCTGTATCTTGTATCTGTGTAGTATAGCTCGCTGTCGAATGCTGTCTAATGGTAGTCTACTGATGTGTGCACACCATTTGAAATATTGTCTCTTGGTGTATTCTAAGATTGGGGTGGTGCCGGTTTTTTGTCGGATGTCCTCATTCCTCACCCTGTCTATTAACGATATTATTAGGATTCTGCGTAATCACGCCATTTCAGCTATCACAAGTTTACGTTTGTCTTGCGCTGTCGTCCATGTTTGGACTTGGTAGCACATCGTGGCATAATAATCGTTTTGAAGAGTGTCATTTTGGTATTTAAATCAACGCATTTGTTTCTGAAGATTTGTGTCATTTGCCCTAGGGCTTGGTATGCTTTACTACATCTATTGTGTATTTCTTTGATGCTCTTGCCGTCTGTTATATTGCTTCCTAGGTATGTGAATTCTGTCACTTGGTTAAGTCTGTTGTTTTCAATATATATATATATTGGTGTTTCTTTCTATACTTCCTATCTTAATTACTTCAGTCTTTTCTATATTTATCTTCATGTTAAAGGTATGTTTGATGTAAACTATCCCTGTCTCACACCTGAGTGAATTTGAAATTTATCGGATGTACCTGCGCTTGTTCATACTGGGCATTGTCTATTGGCGTATATGCTCTGACATAGGTTTATCAGATGTTGAGGAACTCCATATGTCTGTAGTGTTATCCATAGTTATTCTCTATCCACTCTGTCAAAAGCTTTCTCTTGATCTACGAAAGCCAAATATAAATCTTGGTTATGATCTATCGCTTTTTCTGAAAGTTGTTTGATGGCGAAGATTGCATTTAAAAGATTTTTTTTTTCGGCGGCCCATTTGTGTGTTATTGAGGCAAGGTTCTATATATGGGCGCATTCTTCTATCAGTATCTTGCTGAAGATTTTTCCTACGTGGCTTAATAGTGAAATGCCTCTATACTTAGTGCAGTCCCTCTTACTGCCTTTTTTTTCTTCCAGATGGAGACAATCACTGCGGTATTCCACTCCCGTTGTGTCTTTTGTGTCTTCCATATCACATTGAACAGTCTATGTAGCCACTTTATACCTGTCGTTCTTAGCATTTTTATTAGTTCGATAGGTATTCCGTCTATTCCTGGTGCATTGTTGTTTGGTGTATGTTTAACTGCGTCTTCAATATCAGATTTCAGAATGTATGGTTCTAGGTCTTCATCTATTGTATTTATTGATGTATTCACTTCTCCTTCCTTTAAGTTTAACAGTTGATTGGAGTAATTTTCCATATTTCCGTGATTTCTTGGGGCCTTTTTAGTATGTTGCCGTATTCATCGTTGATTATTTCTGATGGTTCGTACGTGTCTTTTTTACTTCTCATGTTTTGTATATTCTTGTAGAACATCTTTTGTGCATTTTGTCTAGCATTGTTTAGCATTTCTCCATATTCTTGCCATGACTTAACTTTTGCAGTTTTGATAATGGACAGTTAAATTGATATACGAAAGCTCTCGAAAAAGAAGTCAACAGGAATGCATCATCTCTCGACACCTGTTCAACATATAAGCAGAGGGCATCATGCAAAATGTACTAGAAGACCCACATTGCGAATATTTTCAACCCCTTATTATCGGATGGCATGAGATTCCAGATAGTATGTATGCAGATGACACCACATTAATATCAAGGTTTAGAACAACAGGTTTAGAACACACGATTATGTAGGTTAATCATCATAGCGAGGCACACATTCTTATACACAATACAGAAAAAAAGAACCATAATATAATGCATAAAAACAGAGATGAACTGCACATAAGTCGTCATTGACAAAGAACAATGAGAAAATGTCAGCAACTTTGAATATTTCAAGTCAACCATCAGCACAACTGGAGATTGCTATGCAGAGATCAGAACGAGATTAGCAATGGCCCTACAAAAACATTGCAGATACATGTGGACCTCGTAATGGAGATTATACAAAAAGACACTGACCCATATCTGTCAGGATATACCACCTATGCCTGTAAGTGTACCAACTGCCGCAGCGTAATTATTTATATCAGAAATGACATTCAGGGACATGTCACCCTGCTAACAGCCTATCCCACAGACAAGCAGAAGGTAGCCATATAGCACACTGGAGGAAAATACTCAATCTACAACATATACAGCACACCTCAGACAAATTGTAATTTACTGGAAATCCATATAATACACTTTCTCAAAACAATATTCGCTGCTGCCTTTAATGGTCATTCACCGCATTGGGGTTACCAGAACCACAATAAGACAGTAATATATATAGGCAAGTCTATGAAACTACAAACCTGTCAGTCCTTCACGATGCAAAGTCTGTACCAACACTTTTGCATAGTAGCCATCTATCTCTCAGTCGATCTGACATTTTCATCTGATATAATAGACTCTTGCTATCTAAAAATCCTTGAAGACATTGGAAGTGACCATAGACCAATCCTCACCATCATAACTACACCTAACAAAGCATGTTTCAAACATAATACTCGCTGGAATTTCGGCAAGGCATATTGGAAACTATTATAATCAAGATCTGTTTTCCTACTATGTAGTATCAACAAGAATGGCGTAGAAACATTTACTGCTGATGTGACAAAAATCTATTCTCAATTCAGCCTCACATAGCATCCCAAGGGGCAGTAGGAAATATTACAAACTGTTCTACAATAAAGAAATGCAAGCTGGACTACGTGAGAGGAAAAACTCAAGAGAAGACCTTGAGATCGCACCTTCACAAGAAGCAACAATCCTTTGCAATAAAACATCTGCTAAAGTAAAACTAATAGTGAAGAAGACGAAATATGATAAGTAGACAAAACCATGTGCTAACTTAGATCTAAGGAAAAATGGTAGAAAGGCTTAGGTGCTGATCAATAATTTGCCTGGGAAAAGAAAAAAACAACGATAAACGTGTCATAGTGGAAACAGAACAATCATCACAGATCATTAAAAGGCAGACCACTATAATCACTTTTTTGCCAGTGTCATCACAGTAGGGAAGCTGCCCGAGGCCGAAAAGAGGCGGCTGTACCTACTGAAGCTGCAAAAAAATGTCCAAACTATTAGCTCATCAATATTTGAAAATGACTTAAATATGCAGGAACTCCAACAAGGGCTTAGAAAATAAGCCACGACAGTCTCCTGGACCAGATAAAATGTATAATGAAATGTTAACACACATGGGCATATCAGGGAAAGAAGTACTCATTAAACTAATACATATGAACCGGATAAAAGGAAAACTGCCTAAACACTGGAGAAATGCTCACTTCTTTCCCATCATGAAAAGTAACAGACCCCCGGGTGAATAGAAAAGCTACCGCTCATATTCCTAACATCATGTCTTGGGAAATTGGCAGAAAGAATGGTTAACGTACGAATTTACTGATTCCTTGAGAGCTCAAACATCCTCTGCCATGGACAGGTTGGCTTCAGAAAAGGCAGTTGCACAGAAGACCAACTATTTCGATTGACACACAAAATCCATGATGAATTTCAGGAAAACAAACACACTTTAGCCATATTCTTTGACATAAAAAGCTTATGATCGAGTATGGACAAGGCCTCTTGATGAAGATGTTTGAGGTGGGAATTAGTGGAAAACTATATATCTAGATAAAATACTCCCTCACTGACAAAACAATCCAAAGATAAATGATGCAATCTCATCTAAATAAGCTTTAGAGGAAGGCTTACCACAGGGTTATGCTTTGACCTGCACCCTCTTTCTCATGTATATTAAGGATCTTGCCAAACATATCAAAGCTGAGAAAGCCCTCTATACTGATGACCGACCAATATGGCAGGACCATGAGAATGTTGAAAGTGCAGCCAAAAAACTAAATAGAGATTTAAGAAGACTACATGAATACTTTCAAACATAGAAGCTAAAAATAAACTGTGAGAAAACTGTCTGTACCATTTTTACCAAGAGTCATCAGGTAGCCAAAGAAAATATTAGTCTATGGTTAGATACGCAGAAACTGACAATAGAAAAAAATCCCATAAATCTTTGAATCACGCTTTATCGTCAGCTCACTCTCAAGATGTATGTATTCAATATCAAAAATAAATATCTTAAACTGTTACAGCTACCGAAAAGACTCACTGGCACATCTTGAGGATTAGACAAGGATACCCTCAGAGGACTATATCTTGGTTACATACGTTCTGCTTTAGAAAACAACAGTGCATTCCTGACAACATGTTTCCAGACAAATGTAGAATTTCTAGACAGAGTGCAGAACAATGCTCTACCCCTTATTAGTGGACCCATTAGAGATCTACACCAACGGCTGCATGTAAAGTACATACAAATGTAGAACCCTTGAGAACAAAGACCACACAAATAAATAACTTATACAAAAATGGTAACTAAACCACAGAATAAAACAAAAGTAAATCTTCAGCCATATCAATGAAATAAAAGACAGCTATAACCTCCCAGACAAGAACTGCAAAGAGTAGAACAATGTTTACCACCACACGCGTTATAAATTACTGGAAATCAAGACATATATAAGAGAATGCAACGAAATACTCCTACTCAGTAAGTCTTATGAAAGCAACACAGAAAACAATGCACACCTGCCCAGAAAAATGGATTTATGTCTATACTTATGGGTCTTCTTTCAAAGCACCATCAAAGCAGGTTATGGTCTCTATATAGAATATGCAGATCTGATGAATTGTTTGATGCCCGTGATGAGATATGTTCTATGAAGCAGAAATAACAACAATAGAAGTTTCCTTGTACCACCTGAAGATAATATTTGATTCCTTTCCATCAAAAGTCCAAAACATTGTGGTCTTTATAGACTCTATGTCTTTTCAAGCACTAAAATGTGATGGACATTTAAGTCTGAGCTAGTTGAAATATACCACCATACCAGTCAACTGCTTACATCTTATGAATTAGCATTGTTATACGGCGGATTCCTGACCACTCAAACACACCTGGCAATGACAAGGCATACATACTGGCAAAGAAGGGAGCCCAACATGAACAGCGATATACACAAATAACCATGCGCAAAGTTAAAATGATTTTGACATCTTTGAAAAAAGAGCGTTGGATGAACAGACGGGCCTTGGGAAACACTAGGAGGTAAATTAAAAAATATATGACCAGCCCAAATCCTAAAAACACGATAACATCCTGGTTAGGAAAGACCAGAGCATCATCTTCTGACTGTGCACACAACACATACACCATAACAATCACCTGAACAGAATACAACCACAACGCACTCCAGGGTGCCGGCTCTGCACGCATCGATATGAAATTGTTGACCACCACCTTTTTGAATGTCCAGCACAGGGTGACGTCAGAAGAATGCTTCTCCCTCCGGGGCTAGATAAATGGAATTTTAAAAAAAGCTCACATACATGTGCATATATCATACGATGGCATTGGGTCAATGGGCATGAACCCATGAACCGCTGGATCAGCAATCAACCAACCAATCAACCTATCCCGGTCACATGAAAGGAAGCGTAAAATTATAGATTTAAATAGTTGCGCACTCTCATGTGTGTGTCACGTGTCGTATCTTTTCCAGAACGTAGTGACAGCAATGTTTACGGGAGAATTCAACTCCAGAGCCATTAGAATTTAAGAATACAGCCGACACGCAGGTATAAACAGTATATTAATATCGAGTAAACGTCGGTTGAAATCCAATAATATTAATTCTATGTGTAATCCCATTATTAGTTTATTTGACTTTTGTGCAGCGGTCAGAACTAAAATATTAACTAATTATATCCATTCATTGAGGTAGTGATAAGATGTTATATCGAACAAATTGATTTTTATGGAAATGAAGCATGGACTGTAAACAATATAGATAAAAGCGAATTAGATAAAGAAAACTAATATAGAGGTTCTCATTGATGCTAGCGTAAAAAGATCAATCATATCAATCATTAGGGGCAGATATTCAATATTTCTAGGGCATGTGCTGAGAACACAGCTTGAACACTTATTAACCACTGGAAAGATAAAGGTGAGAAGAGATAAGGGACGACCTCGACAACGATGGACCACCGAAATAAAAGAGGCGACAAATTTCACAATATACTTCGCTCACACGAGGGTCATCGCCAGAGAATTCTTCTACCCCTTACGCTGACAAGCAATAAAGGGTTTAGCGAATAGATAGATAGATAGATAGACTGATGAAAGAGAAAAGTTGCTAGATGGACTAGTATTATGACACAGTAGAAGTTCACCAACCTAGCTTATTGACAACACAAAAGACAGAGAGTCGTGGAGAAACACGATCACCTACTCCATTCGGTATGTCACTTGATTGATTGATTGAGGTAGTAACGTATGAAGGTTAAGGTCAAGAGAATAAACTGTACTGGGCGATTATTGCATCAATCGATATGAATTTTTGACAGTATTTATCAACCTTTAAAATCTCTCACAACGACTACGAAGTGGAGAGGGGGAGTCTAAATAACCTAAGTTAGTGACCTACCAATTTTCTTTGAAATTGATCGAATCCTCGTGGTTTCTATACCGCGATCATAGAGTTACGGAGTTATCTATTTATATATATAGATCACACAGGTGCGACTGGAGATTCAAAATAAATTGTCTGCCCTATTGGTAGAGAATAATCTTCGTTCTTTTCATGCATTGGCACGCCTGGACATCCGATATGGTTATCACATAACGAAGGGTTTGGATGTGTCATTGATGATAGTCATACGACTAATACACACATGACGTATCTAGGAAAGAAATGTTTAATGAGATCATTAAGTTGGTGAAGAGAAACTGATTCGAGTGTTGCATATTAAATTAAATTCAATATTAAAGACATTCAATATTACGAGTAATTAAATTTAGCATTTAACATCAGTTCCTGTTTACAGATTTACACTCCAAGGGGATGTCTTTAAATTACGTCAACAATGTTTCGATACTTTTTCTATTCCCCTCTTCCTACCTCTGTCAACAACTACCAAGAATCATTGGGGACTACTCCTGACACTTCTTAATTACGTCAAGAACGGTTTATCCCTCCATCAACAAACACAACCCAAAAAAAGCAGTACAGAAAGAAGGTAAAATGAACTGCATTATCTATATTCAATTCTATATTCAAACCTAGCGTGCTGAACGTGTGCTATCTTATCACAACCAGGAGGCCATGGTTCAAGTTCACTAGTCGCTTGTTTGAGATCAAGCCCCAAGAATAGCCATGGATACCCCAACAGAATGAAAAGTAAAAGGGATGTTCTTACTGCTGTTACGAAAACTCACATGAGTGACACAGATACCTGAATTGAGCACTATGATTATTGTCATAAGAATGCCGAGAAATGGCATCATCATTATATAAAATAAAATTCTTAATCCTACACCCGTCTCTGGTCATACACTGGTTAGATAGCTAGGTGCTTGTGGACTACACTAGTATCTGGTCAACTACTAGCTAGATAGCTAAGTGTTTGTGGACCACACTAGTCTCTATTCAACCACTTGATAGATAGGTCTGTGGTCAACCACTGACTAGATAGCTAGGTATTTTTGCATCACACTAATCTCTGCTCATTCATTGGATAGATAAAGGATAGGTGTTTGTGGACTACACTAGTCTCTGTTCATCTACTGGCTAGACAGCTAGCTGCTTGTGGACAAAAACGTAAAATAGCTAAAATACCTTTATCCATATATGTTACAGTAAAATTATGCGGTACTCAACGTTTCTATCTTCGTTCCTAAAACACATTCTTCACCAGGCTCAAGCACAAAGACTGTATCGATGAGTTCATTCATGATATTTGTAAAATTTGGCCTTCAATATCACTTCAATATGAGACAATTTCTGCTCAAACACGTTAATGGAAGAAATTATATATATATATATATATATATATATATATATATATATATATATATATATATATATATATATATATATATATATATATATATATATATAAAATGAATATATATTATGTAAATAATTAATCAATTTCGTGACCCTGCGATATATTTTGTAATATAGTCTATGGTGTAGTAATTATTACAATAAGATTCTAACTAGTCTAATGAAATCTCTGAATATGTATTCTGAATTTTCATGTTTAAACCATTGTATGAAACTGTGCATATTGTTATTCGAGAATATACTTTACAATCTTTAGATATTCTTCATGAAAATCGGTATAGCAGTAAGTATATTCAAGATAAAGGACATATTGGCCTTCTTTTTTTCAATAATTTAACGCATAAGCAGCAATGTATTAATAGTTTATACTTCGAAAATATCAACCGGCTTGGACGCGGAAATCTGTTGTAATTGTTTGTTTGAGATCCCCGGTAATTACGAGCAATTAGCTCTTACTTCCTTTGTGAAATAGAAAGGTTTCTGAGCTTTTATTCATACCCAGGAGACTTCACCTTTTAACTTGGTGCAATGCCTATTGGAGGACCTTCTACAGATGGGGGGGGGGGGGAGGGGGTACATGAGACGAGACGAGGCGAGCTGATCCTTTGTTTGGGTCACCCATTGTTTGTCCATCCTCTGACGAGGCGCTTCGCAGCCACCGAACTGTTCCTTGTGTAGGAAGACCATTCCATTACCACATTTTGTGTCTCTAGGTCCCAGACTAATTTATTCCGTATGACCTGTGTTGGGTAATGGCGACAGTCGAATTAAACTCAGCTTCCTAGACAAGGTGCTGTTTTGCCAAACCTGTCGGTGGTCTGGGATTTGACCTGTTCATTTCTCATGCACTCTCCTCGTCCGCATATGATGGCCTTCCAATCCATCGCCAAGCGCGGTCTGTGTATTTGGACTCATAGCCATTGCGTATATTACCCAAAGAGAGAGGTAAAATACGAATCGTGGACGAAGAGATTCGCAGTGGGCCCTTGGATACTGAACACTATTCTCTCCTGTATGAGCCGTGCTGTGCAACGGCCGACAGTCGAGTTTGGTTAGGTTTGCAGTGTGGTTAGAGACTTGCGCCCACCTCTTCTTTGTCCACAGTGTCTAGATTATGAGTCTCAACACTGTTTCGGTCAGACATTTGAACAATACGCTCCACGACATTTGTTTAATACTTGTCCTGTGTGCAACTTGGAGATGTATTGAAAGCTTTCTTCCATACCCAGGAGTGTATGTTCAAATTGGTGTATTCAATACCTGAGTCAGGACTCCTACTTTGAATGGGGTCAATTGTGATGGGACATGTGGGGGGGGGGGCTTTTGTGTGTTCTCGAGAATGAACGTACTTCGGTCATTCAGTCTCGTGCTGGACCAGTGTAGATCCGTTGCCACTGAATCGACTAACGTACACTACGCTGCCTTCTAGCATATGTTAATATTTCCAGATTCGGTGTGTACTCGTACGATCACCGTATAGTAGGGACATTGACATTGGTCGACCCTCCTATGTTTCTGCTTTTCAAGCCGGCCAATTCAGAATGCACAGATGTCTTGCATATGTTGGATGTAGTGGCGTAGTGGTTTCGGAGATATTTCCTGTCTCTCTGCAGGAAATTCTCATTCCATCTACAGCATCCACATTCACGGACACGAGCCTAAAGGTTTTAACCAGGAATACAGCAATGGCAGCTGCATTTCTGTTTCCAGAGTCACTACAAGGATCTTGGTTATCTGCTAACACTGTGTCCGCATGAGAGCAATGTGAGACCCTTTGCACCCCGCTATTATTGGGGGTTGGGTGGTACAACATGTATACCTTGCAAAGTGGGCAGTGGCCCGACAAAGTTTTGGAACTTATGCGTTAGATCCATCTAGCTTGTTCTTAACGTAAGGTTATCCGAGAATTATGGCTGCAGTGGGATCAGCAAATCAGATCGAGGCTTTCATGTTGAGCCTTTCACTGAATCAATGATCAAGCAGGAGAAAATATGACGAGTGGCAGTTAGACAAGATCGGCGCAGTGGAGATTTAGAGCAGAAATTGAGAATCAGGTAGGCACTTTTCTTCTAGAGAAGAAGCTTGGCAACAGGTGGTCAATTTTGTGTACCCCAATATCAGATCTTACCAAGATGGAAGAAAATGAGTTTTATATCAAATTTAGTTAGAGAGAACAACAGCTTACTTCGGTATTGAGAAAATTAGATAGGAATTAACAGATGAAGATACTTTCGGATTATGCCGAGACAACAGTATGATCGACGCTTAAGGACAAAACCGAAATGATGTATGACATATATATGGCTTAGAAGCAAAGTAGATGTGATTAGCGAAGATAGTTGTATTTCTGACAAACTTATTGCGTCTGAGAACAATTAATGTCATCTGATGGTGTCCTCGAATTTGATAATTAATTATAACATTACACGGTCAACACATCTAGACTAATTATATAATTATTTTGAATGTTGTGCCATGCCATTGATGAACGTGAAATCATGTTTCGCCAATATTATAGGGATCGGTGATGCTGTCACACACGTGAAAGAGCGCGCTAGTCTAGTTGATAGTGAGCTTGCTACTATCCGGACGCAAAAAATTCGAGTCATTATTTCTCATTACTAGACGGTTCCTCCTATTAACTCTGCTGTAATGGGTACCGGATGCTTGGGTTTGAAAGTTAAAAAAAACAAGAAAAGAAACTGGCCACACCACCAAATGCCTGTGGCTGCCGCTTAGTACATCAAACGTTGTCTTTATTGATGACAGGTTGCTTCTATGGGACCTACCTTTACCATATCCACGTGACAAGTCGAAATCTATCATCTGAGAGCAGTCTCACAACCGTAACATTTATTGTCTACAGTAGTGGTATATTGGAACGGAAAAGGATAATTAAGTTTATAAAGAAATAATTGAAATATGTTTAGCCACATGAACTGTATACACGTTACATTTTAGTGGCAAACTACAATTACTACGGTTAATGTTAAGACGAAGCAAATACATATTTCTTCTGACATATTCCCGCTTTAAAATCACCGACAAACAAACCAAAAGAAAAGACACAAATTGTATTATCATTTTCAGACGGAGGGATTATCTTTTCCCTATACAACAATGTTGACTTACGATAACCCCAGGAACGAACTGTGCAAATAATATGTTATTAAGATAAGACATCAGTGGCAAACGTCAATAGTTCCAGCATGCAAAACGTCACGGAACATTATTTCGGTAAAGGAATGCTCTATTTTAAACAGAAGCTTAAGACGACGTATTGATTTCTTGAAAATGCACATACAAAGCAATTCAGTTTATCACGCGAACCTTTCAAATATATGCAATCTACTTCACCGTAAGACAAATACGCACAGATAAAGTGTATGTGTTGGATTTCATTCTATTCATTGTTTCCAAATATGCTCTTCCATCTTCTCAACAAAGGAGCATGTTACCAAATAGTAATAACACGTAACTCGCTAGCCTCAAGTAATGATCTCCAGATACTTCCGAAAATGGTTGCGAGCGCCAAAAGCAATCGCCATGAGAAATGAATTTAGTTTATGTAAGAAGTGGAGGGTCAGCAAGAGTCAGAAACTTATTTTCTTGCCATGGACACTAAAATACTACGCTTATATAAAACGGGGATGCCAGAGCCGAAATTTCCCCTGCACGTTTAAATTTTAGATTTATTGAATGAGTGAAGGTAAGTCAGACTTAGAGCTTACCAATACGCCAAAATACTAAGTTTATGTAAAAAAAAGGGGACGACAGAGTCAGAAATTGCCTAGATGCTAAAATATTACGTTTATGTAATAAGAGGAGGACTCCAGAGTAGGAACTTGCCCAGAGTATAAACATGCTCTAGGCTATAGAATAATACGTGTATGCCAAAACAGCATAAGGCTAAAGAGATATAACTTGCCGAGAATGCTAAAATACTAAAATTATGTAAAAATAACGGTACGCTAGAATCAGAGCGTGCCCAGGCCAATAAATGTTTATATGAAAAGAAGAGGTGGACTTGAATCAGAACGTGCAGATGCTAAAGTACTTAGTTTACGTAAAAATGGAAAATGACACCAGAGTCAAAACTTGCTTTGCCACTTAAATTACATGTAAAGTGTATAAAGTCATTGTTAGAGCTTGACCTGCACACAAAGATACTTAGTTTATGTAAAAAGAGGAGGGAGCACCTGAGTCAGTATTTACCATGGAGACTAAATTATTAAGTATATCAAAAGTATATGTAAATCTCCTAGACCAGATAATATACAAAGTAAGAATTAGAAGCGGTAGAGAAGTATGATATAGAAATAATCACTAAAATGCTAAATGACATATACAACAAATTCCATCTAATTTATTGATGAATTTATTGCGATCAATATTCATATCCTTACCGGAGAAAACTGCTGCAGTAGAATGTGAAGACCACCGAACAGTCATCTTTATGAGCCAGATGACCAAGATCCTACTTCGCATAATCATGAGACGAATAAGTGGAAAATTAAAACCAGAAATTTCAGAAAAGCAATACAAACTGTGTATAATATTATACTGTATATAATACGAACATTGAGGGAGAAAGCAATAGAAGTACAAAATTACATGTACTTTTGCGTCATAGATTATAGTAGAGCATTTGCCAAGGGAAGCATTCATAAATGATACAAATGTTAGAAAACGCAACGTTAATGGGAAGGATCTAAAGATAGTAAGAAATATGTATTGGAAACAAACAGTTTCAATGAAGGTTGACAGTAATATAGGATAATTCTAAAAGATAGAGATAAGTGTCAAGCAAGGATGTGTAATTTCACCAGATCTTTTCTCCCTGTATACATAGGATATTATGCGTATGCCAAGAGAAGCAATTGGAAGTTACACTCTGAATAATCTAAGATATACTGACGATACAGTTCTGGTTGTAGGGAGCGAGCAAGACATTGAAGCCTTGTTAGACATGGTAGTACAAGAAAGAGAAAACAAAGGCGCCAGTCTAAACAAGAATAAAGCAGAAGTAATGGTTGTTTCAATGAAATACCCACCGCCAAAGTGCAGTAGTATTATCAATGATAGAAAATTAAATCTAACAGACAAAGGCAATTGTCTTGGCACCATTTTAAGATCAGAAGGGAGGTGATCCAATGAGATCAAGCACACGATAACACAGACCAAATAAACATTTAAAAAAAAATGAGAAACATTCTATGTAATGGAGTAATGTCAATAAATGCGCAAGCTCGATCGAGTGCTGGGATGGTAGATTGAGCCAATCCTTCAGGATAAGCTGGAGCCAACTGCGATGTTGTTTTTAAGAAGAATGATTAAAATGCAATGGGAAGCTAGGAAAAAACAATGTAAAAGTTCTTAGATTTGCTGGAGTAAAAAGACAAATTGTTGCAAAAATTAGAAACAGGCAATACAGAATTTTGGGGCATGCGATGAAAAGAGAAAATGTACTGAGAACAAAAACACTGACATAACACCTACAGCAGTGAAATAAAACCAGAACCCAGTTTAGATGAAGTCAGATAGACCATTAAAAACCTGAAAAGAGGGAAATATCCAGGGTATGATAATATAACTGCTGAAATTATGCATGCAAGAGGAGAAACAACCATAACAATCTATCACATACTCTGCACCAAGATCTGAAAAAATGAAGTTTGGTCCAATGAATGGACACGATCAGTCTATATGGCTACCTAAGAAAGGAAATCTAACACTGTGCACCAACTACAGAACCATTGCGCTGATCAGTCACGCCAGCAAAATACTACTTGGTATCATCATGAAAAGACTACAATATAAACTGGAAGAAAAGTTAATCAAACACAGACATGTTTCAAACAGACAAGGCAGAGTCAGCAGAGACCATATTTTCAATATGCGGAACATCAGAGAGAAATGCAGAGATTTTAATGCCGATATCTATACATGCTTTATTGATCTCACCAAAGCATTCGACTGTGTACAACATTAAAAACTTTGGAACAGCATGAAGGACATGTGTTGTCCGCTACACCTAATCTGCCTCATAAAAACATTACATCAGTACTAGCGTGATAGTAAATAGTGATACATTTTATTGGTTCAGTGTGAAAAAAGGAGTCAGACAAGGATGTGTCCTATCACCATATATCTTCCACATTTATGCAGGGAACATAACAGGGAATGTAAAAAATGACTAACAGAGAAGTAGCTTCGACCCACTCAACATCGAAGGTCACAATATACCAGAACTAAGATATGCTGACGATACAACATTATTGGCACACAGCTCATTCAACACCTCATAAACTCCATTGAAGAACATAGTGAATACCAAAACCTATTTCTGAATGGAAACAAAACCAAGCATATGACAAACAACAAAACCACTAGCAAGTTCTCAATCAATGTCAACAACAACGAATTAGAAAGTTTCACCAGTTTTGAATACCTCGTTTCTCTTTTCAACAGTAATCAATATAAGTTAATACTGTGTGAAACGTAACAACAATAGTACTTACGTTAAACACAGGTTTCTAGAACGTTCAACTTAGACACGACGGACTATTACTAGCACTAGGGGGTTATGATGTGCAAACAAGAACACATATATATTACAATACACAAAACATTTTCAACGTTCCGACCAAAAGGACATTATCAAGATAGGTATAAAACATCAAACGACGACGAATAGAAATGATCACAACACAAACGTGTCCAACCGAAATATGGAAGTGAGATGCTGGAAACACAGGAACAGGAAGTACATAAAACACGTAAATATAGATGGAAACGAAACGAACAAAAAGAAGATGTAAATGACGGAACAGAATAAATAAAGACAAAGACCACACCAACCGAGAACTAGACAAAAGAGTGGTACAACTATGTCACGCTTATTAAAGAGCTTCATTATGTATGTAATGAATTCCACACTGAACGTGAACATTAAATTACGTTTATTTAAAACAAGGAGGAGGCACCAGAGTTAAAATTGTCACAGGACGCTAAAATCTCAAATTTATGCGTAACGGGGGAAAATTGTCAACATGTGCCCCGGATACTAAAATATTAAATCTATGTCAAATGGGAGCGTAACGGTCAAAGGATTAGATGTTAGATTATGATTATATTATGTTACACGCAGAAACACCACCCTAATTCAAAAACGATGCTAGACAGGGTTTGCCTAAGTATTCTAAAATTGCTAAATGTATGTAAAAAATGGCGAAGGGAGGGGGCGGTGGTTGCGACTGAGCCAGAACGGCCCTGGGTGCTAAAATACTAAGTTTATGTAATAAGAAGAGGGGAACTAGGGAAGGAACGTGCTAGGGAAGATACTAAAATACTAGGTTTGTGCAAAATAGGAAAGGGTGCATATAGTTAGTATTTGCTCAGGACGCAAAAATAACCATTTTAAATTAGAAAACGTGACGACAGAGTCAGAACTTGCTAAATACGAAGTTTATGTAAATTGTGGGTTGCCAGAGCCAGAGCTTGCTGAGGAAGCAAAAATGTTCAGTATTTTTTTTAAATGTGTGGGTTTCCAGTCAACATTTGTTCAGGGCGCTAAGATAATATGTTTATGTAAAAAGGAGAGGCACAGAGTAATAACTTTCCCTGGACATTAGAATGATAATTTTATGTAAAAAGGGAACACCAGAATCAGAGCTTGTTCTGGACACTAGAACACTATGTTTATGTAAAGGTGGTGGACAGTAGAAACCGAATACCTTATAGGCTCTAACATATTACAATTATGTAAAAATTAGGTTTATGGGGGGCAAGAATCAGAGCTGGTTTAGGAATCTAAAATACTACGTTTATGTACAAAGATACGTTAAGAGTCCAAATTTGTCATGGGCGTAGGAAAATTATGTTATGGAAGAAAGGCGCCATAGTCAGAGCTTGCCCAATACTCTAATATAGTATGTGTAAAAGGGGGTGTGGGCAGGAGTACGCACTTTCATTGAAGTCTAAAATAATATGATTTAATATTTTAATAAGTAGATATCGATATTTATATATATATTTTTATATATATATTTTTTGATATATATATATTTAAGTAGATAAGATATCAGATATTTGATATCTTTGTCTATGATTCTGACACATTTAACTTCATTATTGTTTGAGTTACTTTGTCCCCATAGGTGATAGGACAGCCAACTCCACACAAAACCTCTTTAGTAATCTCTATCACAACATGTTATGGAATCTCCATGCCATACTGATTAAGTAGTTTGTTTTATGTTAAATTAGTGGCAGACAGTCAAGATTCCTAGGGCATGTGCTGAGAAGAACACAGCTTGAACACTTAATAACCACTAGAAAGATCAAGGGGAGAAGAGACAGGGGACGACAAAGAGAGAAGTTGCTAGATGGACTAAATGGCACGAGAGAAGTTCACCAACCTAGCTTATTGACAACACAAGAGACAGAGAGTCGTGGAGAAGCATGATCGAGATGCCATTTGGCATGGCACTTGATTGATTGATTTATGTTCGATCTGGGTTCGATTCCCGCTTGCGAAGTCTCGCCTATAGTATATTTTTTGGAGAAGATAGGAATGATCGCTTGAAGCTATAAATTACTCTAGGCACGCGGCGTACCTTTCGTTGAGAAGGACGGATTAACAAATGGGATAAGATAAGTACACGGAAACGAATCCTCTAACCTTATTGAACTTCTCAATATTCTATTCTATGGGAACAGCATATCTATAAAACCTGTAGATGATCCACATCCAGTGAAACTAAAAATAGAAATTTCAGCGACAAAACAGTACGTCCTGGATCGATGTCTCTTTGTTCAAAATGGGACATGCTAAATATGTTATCACAACCTGGTTAATATTTGGCGATACAGCGTGCGTTTTTTCATTATTTAGCCGTAAAAAAGTATGTTAATGAAATATACATAGTGTCGAGAAATGGTGACAACATGATGATATCATAACAGCATATATAATTCCGTAACATGATATATAATGAAGCACATAAAAAACGCACAACCATTTTATATATATATATATATATAATGCTGCATAGAAACTGGAGAGAAAAAGTGTGAGATTTAATTTTCCCCAGTATTTGTCATGATGTAAAGAGTGAACGGCTACTGGAAAGAAAAATGCATATATCAACCCGCGCGTTTGTGTACAGACTACACGAAAACAATGACAATTACACGTGCAACACGATTCCTAGCAGCTATGACACTAAAAAATGGATAGGCGTAGTCGCAGTATACTAACTATGAAAAGGCCGTTGAGATAATACACCCAGTACATGTGCTTAACTAGTCACGAGTATCTGAAAACGATGGTCTACGAGCTAATGGTATGGTGGAGATCGGAATGAGCTCGCGGGCCATTTCCAGGAGGATGAATTGTCATCATCATCATCATCAAGTGCCGTCTCCGCAACGAAGGTTGGCTGCAACGTATCTCCAACATCTCCTGTCTCTTGTCTTGGTGGTACACTCTGCTAGACTGTAACCTGTCCATCGTGTAATGTTACTCTCCCACTTGTGAATTGTCACCACAGCACTATTTTACGTCTCAATGAACGTTACGGAACCACTGGCAGTGCCTGGATAGATTCGGAGTGGCCAACCACGAGTTACTGCCTTTGTACAAAACGTCATATTGTGCTGAGTCACCTAAGCAATCGTTCCCTCCCGTCAAGTCAATCACCAAGAGTAATAGTGGGTAGACGTGGGCAAATCTCTGGAATGACAGCCATGAGACGACTTAGAGATACAGGCCTTACTGCATGACGACCTTATGCTGGGTTAAATGTTACTCATAAACATTGTCAGCAGCGCAAACATGTCTACTGGGCAGAACAACATGTCAGATGGACTAGACTGCAGTGGAATGTTGTCCTATTGACAGTCGACAGCAGATTCAACCTCATCTTTGCTAATGGGCGTATGCGAATTTGACGACCTCGTGGAGAGCGCTTTGCAGATTGCTGTGTTCGTCAGCACAACCGATTTGGAGGTGACAATATACATATTTGGCGAGGATTCGGCTTTCACCATCGCTTGCCTCTGAACGTCTTCCGTGGAAATGTTAATGTCGTGAGATATAGAGATGAGATTGTGGGTGCATTGATTGTTTCCGCTTCCACAAATTATCCAGACTTGCAGATTTACCATCAGGATAACGCACGAGAGCATATCACATCAATTACACAGCAATATATACACCATCACAACTGTGTGACGATTGATTGGCCTGCCCTATCACCAGACATAACCCCGATAGAAAATTTGTGGGACAAGGTTGGACGCAGAGTCTACAGGCAAGGTTCTCCAGCAAAATTGCAAGAGCTCGAAGCTACTCTTACACGTGAATGGGACTTGATTTAACTGAATTTCCTTCACAGACTTGTGCTTTTCATTTGGAGCTGCTGCCAAGCTTGTTTACAAGCACACAGTGGACATACCAGATACTGAGGTTTGTATGAAATATTTTTATTATTGATTACCATTTTGGTTTTCTACCTTGCCTGCATAGCATGCCTGCATAGCATGCAATGAATTGTATAACAATCGCCAGTTACAAACAGATTGAGAGGCCGTAGAGAATTCAAACGAAGCGATGCGGATCATCCTAGATTGCACAATGGACACACCCTGTGTGGCTATAATATGTATCCTTGATTTTCCGAGCATATCTCATAGAAACTATATGTAGTGTTTCCGTGCATATCTCATAGTGAGTTATGTCATAGACCACCCACTTCAGAGCGAAGTCCCTCGTATGAAGGGAAGCAGGCTCAAGAGAAGCAAATCGTCGATGCGTTGGGCCGAGGATACCGTTAAACATATCTGTGCCACAGAAGATATAACTCCTAGCGAGGAATGGATACCTATTTATACGGTCTTTCAAGGGGCAGTCAAGACCGTCATTACACTCAATAGAGCGTGCATGGAACCCATCCCCCATGAGCGTGGATGCTAAGGTAAAAGCATTAATCTGCAAGAATACTGATGACACAGATGTTGTGATTTACACAGACGGGTCAGTCATCCGTCACCACCGATGCGCACGGACCTTAGCTGCCAGATCTATAGGAGTAACAGCACACAAAGCCAGTGGTGCCTTTACCGCAACAACAAGCAGTCTAACAGTGGAAGTATTCGCCGTAATGCAGGCACTTAACTGGCTGGAATCGCAAGCCTATTCCCATGTGTAAATATTATTTGACTAACTGAATATGATTTAGAAAAAAACAACTGGTGATGTACTAGGTATCAGCTATTAGGTATGTTGATTATCATCTTCGCACACCGGACACGTCCATAGGTGCTCCGATCTCAGCTTTAGTAAACTCTCAGGGTATAACGGCTGATTGCTACGGTTCTTTGTTGGTTCACTACTCTTTTTGAAATCTTTGCCAGGGGTTCTCTTCGGGCCACGCCCATCCTCACTCCCAATGCTTGCATTCTTGATATTGACTCGTGGTTATTCATCTCAAAATCCTTTATAGGCCATAGGCTAACCGTCTGTTGTGGTGGCGAGACTAGCTAATTTGTCGGCACGTTCGTTTCCCTCCACCTCCGCATGTCTGGTGACAATACTAAGCGTGAATCTTCGTAGTTGTGCCCTCATATTAGCTCTCTCCAATGACTCCGCCCATTCCCTACGTAGATCACCTGTTTTCACTTTCTGAATCATATTCAGTGAATCACTTAGTATGCATGTATGGAAATAGGTTTGCGATTCCAGCCAGGAAAGTGCCTGCGTTACGGCGAATACTTCAGTAAAGGCCCATGCGCATCGCTGGTGACGGATGACCTAGCCTTCCATGTACATCACAACATCTGAATCATCGGCATTCTCACATATTAGTGTCTTGACATGTGATGTACATAAGGGATGGGTGGAGTCATTAGAGAGAGAGATAGGATTTTGAGGGAGAGAGAAAGAGAGAGAGAGAGAGAACGCTAAAATGCGGGCATTACTACGAAAACTCACGCTTTTCTTTGAATCCAGACACTTGGAGAGAGAAACGAACGGGCCGACCAATTAGCTAGCCTCGCCACAATAAATCAGATGGTCAGTCTATGGACCGAGCAGACATACTCATTGCTCTTCGTGAGTTCTCACGATCAGATGATTTTGAGACGAATGAGCATGAGTCAATATCGATAATGCGGGAATTGGGATTGATGATGGGCGTGGCCTGTAGAGAACCCCTGACACAGATTTCAGAAAGAACAGTGAACTAACATAGAACCGGAACAACCAGCCGTTATACCCTGAGAGATTTACTAAAGCGTAGCTCTGATCACCTATGGACGTGTCCAGTATGTGAAGAGGGTAATCAACAGACCTAATAATAATACGAAATGCAAGAATTAATGTCTAGCATAAATTCACAGGAAAATAAAAGAAGATTCCAAATATATAAACACTTATATTTACATTTCACACTCTGTTCCTGTATTATACATGTGGGGAGCTGTTAATGTGCTACAGTATATAATACCGCAACATAATATAGAATACCATAACATCACATATAATGCCGCAAAATGATACATAATACTGTAACTTTCATTACTGTGATTTTTCCTGTTAAGGTGTGGAGGCCTAGGGAGGCTTTTTGGCTGTGGAAAAATGTCCGCCTTGCCAAAGCTGTCGCTGCGACGTGTACAAGAAGAATTTTGTATTCCACCTCCTAAATACAAAAAAAAAGTCAAAAGAGAAGGGTATATCTTTGGCACACATGCAACAGGTTGTCACAAGGTAATACCACAGGTAAGCTTACCTGTTGTTCAATCCAATATACATAGATTCATTGCTAACCCATGCAGAATACAAGTCGAGAAGGTATACATATTTAAGAAAAATAATAATGGAGAATATGTTGAATAGTGGTTACAAAAGATTTGCACAAGAAAGACTTGATTTTTTACCACCGCCGCTAACATTGTAGAGGAAATATGCTATTTGGCTAACCGTTTCCACGCAGCCAAATAAGAATAATAAACGAGTTATCCCAAGATCTGTCTTTTCTTCCTATTACCATATTTGCGTCTTTACCTCTGTTCTCTCTCCGTGCTTCTGATCCTCTTGTTAACCACTGAATGGGGGGGGGGGTGGGGGAGACTGATCAGAGACTTTGCTAGTGTATGATCTATTCCCTATCACATCTGTCGTGCGTTTCTTGCCAAACGTATATACAAATTTTCAATTACTTAATTCTTGATTCACAATTACTTAGTGTTTTGTTATTCATCTTCCACGTTTCAGACCATCACATAATTTTTTTTTAAACTTGCTTTCTTGTACAGACAGTGTCAAACATTGGACCGATCAAGATGTTTTCAACAATTATCCGAATTGCTGAAATAGAAAATTATGGAAGAATGCGTTTTGACACATTCAATGTACTTGAACCCTGATGTATTGTAGGTAATAGAGGCCTACTATGACTACACATGGCAGCAATCAATACAATTCAACATTTCATAAAACCACTACAAGAATGAATTATGTACATTCTTAACTATTGTATATTCCCTGGTGCTGTTGTCGTAGATTTCACACTTGCCGTTGGGCGTAGGGGTTTGTAAAAGAAATATAGTTTTCGTTTAGAGCCAGGTGTGTTGCTCTAGTTGAGGTGTAGTCGTGTTTATTTAGAATGATGTTTCTGTCATCTATCAATATTTTCCTAGGTCTACTCTTGGCTCTGTATTATGAGTCCATCTCGTTATAAGCTCTTATGGGAAGTTGATCATTCATGCCTCCATTCTTATCAAGTCTGCGGAGCAAGAAAGACGTGTCTCTCGGCAACACTATTTGGAAATTCGAGGAAACAAGCGTGTGTATTCCAAGTCGGGAAAGTAGAAGTGGTAGAGATAGATTAAAGTGATAAAAGTAGAACAGTATATATTAGAAATATTATAAGTAATTATATTTTAGAGTAAATTATTACTACCAGTGATAGATTAAAGTGATAGAAATAATATAGATTAGATAGGAATAAAGTTATTAGGATAGCAAAAGTTTTAGATAGTTAGACAAACTAGAAATAATACATTAGATACGAAGAGCCAACACGGAAGAAAGATAGTATAGGAGATAGAAAAGTGACAGACCATAATTTAGAACTGTGTAAATTCATAACACCTAGAGCACGTGGCTGAGGAAGGAAGCCACAATATTTGGAAATTGCTGTCACACGCTAGAAAGTGTAGAATAAGTATTCAAATGTGTATTTATTAGAAGTGTTAAAATTTATGAAACAGGATTAGAAATTAGATATAAAATAGCGCCCGTGTGTTGCCGGGGCCCGAAAGAGGAGCAAAGAATAGCAACACTGTTTACCTTCCACGCATGTCGTAAAAGGCGACTAAGGAGGTTATGGGATGGAGTTGGCTGTCCCATCTCATATAGGGTCAGCGACCCAAAGCTATGCTGAAGTCGGATGTGTCAGGCCGAAAGGCGCAGATATCGCAGCAATGCTGTAAACCATGACACAACGCATACCGTTCTCCGGACTACATCCTGCTAATCTGCAGGAGTTTAAGAACAAATGCAGAAGAAGATATAAAATAGTAATTATAAATTTAGATAGAAGTGTTAGCTGATATTTAAAAACGTATAATCAAGATATAGTAGTAATTGTTAGTATAAGTGTGTTAAATTTAAAGTGATACCATAATAATAACAACAGTGTAGAAACGTAGTTGTAGATAACAAATAGTGTAGTAATAAGAGGCAATTATTTAGTATATATTAGTGAATAATATAAACAAGCAATAGCTCTCCATAGGTAGAAATAGGAGATAGAATTCTAACATAGAATAGTTGTGTGTATTCAGGCCCAAGAACACGTGTCCCCGAAAAAAAACAAAGGGTAAGAAACACTATTCAAAATTCACAATGTCACAAAATTTAATTAAGTCATTTGCTGATGCCATCAATGAGTCATCTCAGACAAAGGCACCACAAACGGCTTATTCAGCGACAATCTCAAAGCCGAAAGATAACACCAGAAGAAGGGAACAAGAAACCGACAAAAGTCAAGCCCATATTAAAATTAAAATAACACAAGTAGGAAGATAGGAAACGTCACTGAAGGCCAAACCATACAAAATTTTAAAAGAACGTCTCGTCTCCATAATAGGGAAGGCCACCATCCGTGGTATACTTAAATACCGAGAATGTATGATAGTTACAATGACCAACAACATAGAAGGAGGAAAAGTGGCAGGTAACATTCACAGAAATAAAGATACTACCTCCCTGCCTCACCAGATAATAGTAAAAAACTGAAATGGTAGGAAAAAACACGAAAATGGTGATAAAAGGGATTAGGACAGATATCTCTGATGAAAGGATAAAAGAGATACTCAACAAAGAAAATCCCGATATCCAATGTATCAAGGCAAACAGGATAGTAAAAAATAACAATGCTACAACAGCAGTAGTGGTTTCCTGTACAGGAAAAACAGCTAAAACGCTAAAATTCCTAAACACAGCAACAACAAAAAACCAGAAATGTATATACCTGAAGTTAGGCATTGCTCCAAATGTCAACAGTTTGGACATACCAGAACTAGATGTCGCAACAGTATCAAATGTGGGTACTGTGCAGGAGCACATACCTTAGCACCATGTCCGCTGACCCAAAAGTACAACAATTATCAGGAAAAAATACATGAACCGGAAATGCGCAAATTGCACGGGAAATCATATCGCTCGCTACTTGGTTTATCCAGCCTACCTCAAAGCCAGACATGAGTTGAAAAGCCCAATTAAAATAATAACAGCAATTAAAAACCCTGGAGAAATCTCCAAACCGCTGACCATAACAACAACAAAAAACATGCAAAAGATAAACCAAATTAGCAAAACAGAGGAAATAAACCAACTTCAATAAATGTCTCAAAAAATTGAAAATGACATAGCGAAACTATGCGAAATTAAAAAAAGATACAGAAGACCTCTTTTAGATAATATAATCAAACCAACAAGGAAAAAAATAGAAGAAGACCAAAGGAAAGAAAAATGGGATGAAGAAAACAAGGACATAGGTAGATGGATTTTAAATGTCAATCAAGAATTGTAAGAAATAAAACAACTGCTGAGAAATCTGATCAATAAACAAAAAAGTTACGACACCAAAAACGAACCATCAGGTCTAGTGACCAGAGCACAAACCAAAGGTGCCAAGGTAAACTGAACTTTAAATGTCACAAATAACCAACAAGACAATGACCAACAAGAGAATACAAATGGATAATATAAAACGAAACATAACCTGGCAACAATTATGGCAAAATATAAAGATGAGAAAGTAATATATGCCATCCAGGAAATACGAATAAACAGAGGGCAGAAACTCAGCTTCCCTGGTCACATTGTCATACGGAATGATAGGGACAACAGAGGAGGTGGAGAGGCGTTCATCATCAACGAGACCTACAAAATTAATCATTGGGAAAACATGAACATCAATAATATAGAAGGTCTATCTAAAAGCCGACCAGAAAATCTCAAAATAGTCAACATCTGTTGCCCCGGGGGAACATCACGGTTGAGGACGTTGCAGAAGTCGTGTCCAAAATATCAAAAAGGAGTATCCTGTTAGGGCATTTCAACGCACACCAAACGGGCTGGCGATGTCATAACAATGACAGATCTGGACATATGGTGGCTGAAATGTGCGAAAATAACAACCTGATAATTCTAAACGACGGATCCCCTACCAGGATAAACCCGGACGTGAAAGGACGAGACTCTGCAATAGATCTCACTATAGTGACTCCCAACCTACAGGCAGCAGGATGGAACCTGTTGGAGGAATCTGGATCAGATCATCTTCCCATAGAAATCAGGATAAAAGTAAGACCAACCACCAACTGCATGAACACAAAACCGACATTAAACTTTCACAAAGCCCAATGGGAGGACTTTTACTTAGAATTCAACAAACTAAGCATAGATAAAATCAATACAGAAACAGTAGATAGCTTCGCAGAAACACTTACACAGGAAATACTCAAAACTGCTACCCAACTGCATACTTCACAGAAATATGCCAAATGAACTAACAAATAAACAAACACCTGAAACAAACAGAGCATCAAAAATAAAAAATCCAGTTCCTCGGTGGACAGAAATATGTGCAATCAAAATATCACAGCGAAACGCAGCGTTAAAAAATGCGGGAAAACAAAGACAGAGGAAAACAGTATAAAATAATAAAACACTTCAAAAGAAGTTAATAGAACAATCAATAAGGCCAAACAAGATCACTGGAGAACATTCTGCCAGACGCTTAGCTTCAGGAACACAACCTCAGATGTCTGGAAAAAGCTAACAAGAATAAATGGAAACAACAGCAATAGAAACACAATGCCATCCCTGGACAACTCACAAGCAAAAACGGACAAAGAAAAATCAAACTTGCTAGCCAGATAATTCTACACAGTCAGCAGCAAAAACAACTTAACACCCCAGGAACTAAACAGAAGAACAAAACTCATTCAAGAAATGGAAACAACACATATAAATCCAGAAGCAACATATCTCGACGCAGACATCACAATACAAGAAATAACTAGTGCAATAGCCAGAAAATCAAACACAGCAACAGGACCAGACATACTAAACTACATTACACTGAAGAAAGTACCCCTAACATCATTCAAATGATTACAACTCTATTCAACAAGATATGGGAGGAGGGGAAAATACCCACGTCGTGGAAAAGAGCCACTATAATACCACTCCTCAAACAGGATAAAGACTCAAAAGTAACTGGTTCTTACCAACCCATATCCCTAACGTCGCACTTAGGGAAAATACTAGAAACAGTAGTAAACACGAGGTTAACATTCCACCTCGCAAAATATAACCTATACAGTCCCACACAAGCAGGATTCAGAAAGGGCAGAAGCACTGTCGACCAACTATTAAACTTGGAACATGAGGTAAAAAATAAAGAGGCTTCATGCAAAACCCTGGATGTATTCCTCGACGTCGCCAGAGCATACGATGAATGCTGGCGAGAGGGAGCCCTGCTAAAAATCCAAAAATCAGGAATCCATGAACTACATAAAAAATTTCCTACAGGGACGCTTCTTCCGTGTGCAGATCAACAACAATCTATCCAATGTCTACGAACAAGAAAACGGGATTCCACAGGGTTCTGTTATATCCCCAACTCTATTCACCATAATGATCAATGACCTGGGGGAACAGGTGGGAGATGTAAAGAACAGAAACTACTGGACCAAGATTGGAAGTGACAGCACACACCCAGCCTATAAATCTTTCTATGAAGATGTAGAGGAGGGTAATCACAAGCTTACGAAGCCTAGATACCCAGCTGGATGGCGTACAAACCAGAAAAAAACTACAACATCCAGATATCTGGGACCTGATAACAACTAGGCAAAACAACACGGCGGATTGCCCTCCATGGGAACCTGTGCGACCAACATTCGATACACGATTAACGGAAACACTTCCAAAAAATCTAGAAAATTATAAAGTCCAGAATAGGACCACCAAGCACATTAACGAACACACACACAACCATCTCAAAATATACACAGATGGTTCAAAAGGGGATGATGGTACTACGGTGGGAGAAGTCGTAATCCCAGAGAGAAGAATTAAAAGGGCATACAGACTCCCTAACAATATTTCAATATTTTCTGCTGAGCTTACAGCCATACTGGAAGCACTAGAGCTGATAGGAGAGAACCCACCGGAGCATACCATGATCTTAACGGACTCACTATCTTCAATACAAGCTCTTCAACTTAAGAAAGAAAATGAACGGCCCGACCTGGTAGAAGACATTCTACGCATACACACATCCTGGCACAATAAAGGAAAACACCTGACAATTATGTGGATTCCAGCCCATGTGGGTATAGCAGGAAACGAGTTGACCGATATCGAGGCTAAAGCAGGAAGAGCAATAACAACCAGAAAAACTATTACATTCAATGTTCGAAATCAAATCTTTCATTAGAAAGGAAATCACAAAGAATGGACACTAAAATGGTCAAACAGCTCCAAGGGTAGACATGCCTTCTCCTTCCTAAAAGCTCCTACAATAAAAACTCAAATACATGACGAGCTGAAAATTTCTAACAATAGGAAATACCTAAAGCTCAGACTAGGAGTTGCATCGTTCACAATAAATGAACCAATATACGAGGAGTGTTACGAGGCAAACTCTATAGAACACTACCTCCTAGACTGCGCCAAATACCGACAACAAAGAACGGCGATGCTAGATTTTTTCAAAAACAACAATATAGAGTGCAACCTGGTAAACACACTAGGCCACAAAATGGACATAGATTAAAAGAAAATAGTCAAACAATATATATCTCGAACCAAAGAACTAATATAATAAGAAACGAAATTGAAAAATAAAAACTACTATCTGGAAATAGCGATCATGATAATCTGACACAAACAAACAAAATCACTATAGATACCTAGTAAAAAGAAAACAACACGCGAGAGCTCCTCGCGAGGGCACAATAGCGACCAATAAAACAAACAAGACGACAAAGGACGCCCACAATAAATCTGCCAACTAGATTGACGACTTACGTAAACAAGACAACAGATACCTATTCAAACATTAGTCACGGACACGTAACACATAAAGAACCATACACTAACAAACACATGACAGTACAGAATAATCCCACAAACACAAGTAAATACACAACAGCCGACATCCACAAAGTCTTGCACGTAAAACGGTTTAACTAGACACAATAACATCCACCATGACAGCCTCACGATTGTGCAAACTACAAATTACAAACAACCCCCCCCCCCCCCCCCCCACTAACAACTACAGAGCTGTGCAAATGAGTTTCAACACGATAGCCCCCACAAAACAAACCCCGCCCACTTATTAACAACATGGTTGGGCAACCAAATGGCAGTGCAATTTGAGTTTCAACAACAGAAGTCACACAAACCCACCCCGTACTAACAACCACATGATTGTGCATAGCCAGAGCTTCACCGCCAAACAGTCAGACCAATCAACCAATAAACATACACACTCCAAACACTGAACATCACTTTGTCAGTGCTATTGATGTTTCAGCACAACATATTTCACGCAAAACTAGTCCCAACCCCTCACAAACAACCAAAACCTGTGCACGACTAGAGTTTCACAGTACCAGACTAGTCAATCAATAAACATACACACTCCAATCAACAAAACACAACCTTACAACAGTGCTAAACCAAAAGTTTCAATTGAGTTTCAATCCACCACACTCAAATCACGACATCCATACCCACAAGACCAGAACCAGACAGGACAACATAAAGATACCCATAATACAACAGAAAGGACACACAAAAACTCCTAAACCCTCATAATAGGCAAAAGAAAATTGAATAATTGATCCGTGTGATTCCACTAATACTAAAATATAATATGGTAATAGTAAAACAGCTTGTGACATATTAAAGAAAATCACACAACAATGTAAATCCAAAATTGCTCAAACAGAAGTTAAAAATGGAATATAACAATGAATGTAAACGAGAATATTTTGAGACGATAGACAGAATTATATACTAATAGATCTGTACCTAATAATAATGAACCACTAATCGATTATCTGATAGAAAGAACTTACATATCATAGACATAAACAAGAAGAACATAGAAGTTGTGAAACTACTGAAACTAAATGAAGGGTGGCTTCTAAATATCATCATAAGAAGGAAGCTATAGTATTTTGAACACTTGAAGCGACATGGTGGTATCGAAAGGCTGATTCTAGATGGCACAGTTGCCAGGCGAGAAAGAAGAAGACCAAGAAGACGATGGACCAGCTACATCGAAGAATCTATGCACATGTCTCTGGCCAATGCAGGCCTGCTTGCCTGGGACAGAAAGGTGTTCAGAGTATCCACGACGACGAAAACTTTCAGAAGAGAATATTCCACAAGATATCGATATATAATCGATAGCGGACTAAATAGCAGAGAAGTAAGAGACATCGATATACTACGAGAAGAAATGGAAAAGGTAATCCGGCCACTGAAAAGAGAAACAGGGTTCACAAAATCATCACACACATAAATCACAGTACAATTTAATGTGAATATGATGAAACGCTTAGTGGTCACCTGCCTCTGCGATATATATTTGTTTAGTTAACAGAAGCTCGAGCGCAACCGATGCCTGTGTGATGCCAGTGAGTGGTGCAAATCAAGCATATTGTAACTTTTCTTTGAGTGAATAACACCTCTGCCTTTTTGTTTTATTCAACATTTTAAAACATGTCTTTGCTTTTATATTACATGGAAATTAAACTAAAAATAGTTGTTTGGCTAAATTGAAAGGGAACAAACTTAATCCTAATCACTTCACTTGTTGACTTACGTGTCAATTGTATGAACAAGAGCTGTAGTACTTTTTGTTTTACTAAAAATCATTCGCATAAACAGAATCCTATCTATAGTGTATAAAATACATGACATCACAGTGTGTTCTTAATTGCTTGGTCTAATCAAAATGTGCACAAATCAAACAAATATGAAAAAGTACGGGTATATAGAAATATGCTTAATTGATTAGTCAAAAAAATGTATGCTTACACAATGTATTTTTCATATGCTGTTGTCACTAGCCATCATAGCGGTCACACGCACACACAAAAAGCTATTGCAAATTTTCTATTGTATGAACGTTGTTCACGTGTTTCCTAATATTTGTGGTAACGATTTCTATAAACAAAACAAAGCGTATTCCTAGTATTTTATAGTTGGAAACATAACTAATTCCTGCTTTTATCACTTTTATTTGGATATTTTATATACAAATTGTGTTTGGTTGATTTCATGAATTTAGAGCTACAATAATCAATTGTTACTGTTCAAAGTCGTAATAAAAACAGTTCATATAACTTAAAGTAGGACATATACATGAATTTCTAGTTACCAGAGACGAAATCCAGAAAATTTTGCAAAGATGATAATAATCCTGTGCACCTGGATTCATTGAGTTATCAGTGCGTCTATGTAGGCAGAACTGGAAATACGATATGCCTACGATCATATCAGGGAAATAGGTGGTTTTATCAATCAGCAGTCACAATTCTCGTAACTCTAAATGTAGATAAAGACGTACTCGGTGTATATATATATATATATATATATATATATATATATATATATATATATATATATATATATATATATATATGTATGTATGTATGTATAGTAATTGCTTACCAATGTCTCTCTAGTTAACGTCATGAGTTCCTGAATTTTACGTGTTTGAGAAAGCATATCAGGCTTTCAAACCTCGCCCCATTTGTATCCAGACAGAAAGACGCTTTTGTGGAATTAAATCAGCGTGTTACAGATAACGTCGTGTTTGAAATCGGCTCAAAAAGAGAATACAGTGTACCATATAATGCACTGAGAGATACAGATGAATCAATCACATCTCAATGATCTCAAAAAGACACAAACATAGATAGTTGAATAAATTGAATGGAAACAAAGAATAGGGAAAGTAATTTAGCCGTATGCAAGAACAGCGGGCCGTCGACGGACATTATAGAAGAAAGTGCATATGCAATGGATGGAAAATTGATTGAAAATATCGTCTCATTTTAACCACCATGTGCATTTTTCGATCATCACTTTAACTGTAAAATTATGATTTTATTTTTTTGATAAATACTTTACATGCCCCTTCAACAATTATTTACTGTCGTAGAAAATGTGGAGAGAAAAAAATTAGTGCGAAGCTATACAGTTCACAATATACAGTCTAAATAGATAATTCATTTACAAGTTCTTCATCAATCCCAGAAAACACAACACAGAGCAAACGCATAAGCATTAATAAAATAGCTAATAAAATACAAAGATATTAACTTACAAGAATCCTTGTGTAAAATAGTGCATTATGCCTATGGGGAAAGAAACTAAGATGACACGTTTCGGTTGTGGTTGGTAGAGTCATTTTATGTGTGGTACCAGTAGAATTACTACGGGGCAATATAAGGAATGCATTCTCCTTCTTCTATTTTCGCTTCTGTTTTCGTAATAAAATGTTATGCCAGTAAACAAAATTTAGTTCAGAGAACTCAGTGCTTTGTGCCATTATTTACAGCTTTTAATCAACGAATTTTGGACAGACACATCTGACTTCAGCGAAACCATGGAAAACATAAACATGAATACCATTTGACATTTTCTTCTTAAAACTAAGAATGTGTATCTTCCGGAATGCAATGATTTCATAAATAATACTTGCTAACAGGAAACATTTTTCAATTTGTAATGATCTAAACATTTGAATCTACACTAAAAAACGCATGGAAGCTGGAGATAACGTGAATTTATTTTGCCTTCATTCAGTGTTTAAAATGTTTAAGGCATGAACTGGTAGTCAAGTTATTGTAAAAGATATTGTGCAACTTCAATTTTCATCATCGGGTAGCATAACCTGGTCAGGATATAGCTGCCATTACAGCCTTTCGACACTCCAGTTAATCTTGAGCCGATATTCCTGCTTCTATGCGTGTCATGTACAAGTGGTCTTTAATATCTTGCGTTCATCTTCTTCGTGGTTGTTCGTTGCTCTGACATCATTTTCTCCATGTCACTATCGATATAGTCTCTTAACGTAACATCTGTTTGTTACCTTCACAGTTTGTTTGTTTGTTGAGTAGTGGATTCGACTAGGCCATCTCGGGATGCCTAGTCACGTCACTTTCAACCTATTCCTAAGAAGGACTTTTTGGTTATATCGCGACGCTGGGTGCTGACAGGGAACTGACGAAAAGTTCTTGAGCCTTGTAAAAGGCTGTCGAAAGTTTTGCTGAAGCTTGTCTACAATCTCGGGACGTACTGCGGATAAGAAGAGTCTTTTCTCTCTTGGAAGTTTCCAAGTCCACAGCAGGTTCCCTCTTCAGCTGGAGATCGTCCGATCCTTGCTACTTTGGCCAGATTTCTCTTTTGCCCAGGGTGCTCCGAGGGGAGGCGTTGCAAGGTCTGGACCAGTATGAGTCCTGGTCCTGGCGAGCGAAGCTCGTGCTCGCTTCAACGTCTCTGCACCCCGTTACCTTCAAAGCTCCTTTTCCCTTGTATTTCAAGTCCTGCCCTAAAATACAGAAAACCTATGTTCCTGACACCGCATTCACAAGGCAAGTCAGTTATATGAGAAGGGTTGAGTTTACTTTCTTACAAATTGTCTAGAATATCCGGTAAGTACACTCCTATACACCAACAAATAGATAGTAAAGAAATAAGTATAGTTTCTGTTCATCTAGTGACTTTTGTTATGTCCCTTTAAAATAGCAAAATTCTTATGTTTCCAAGATACCAATAAATATTTATTCATGTTCCTAATAGTTGTTGACAATGTGACAGCTGACATCTGGCTTATCTGATAACATACCAAGTTGTTCACATGGAGTACATTCTGTCTGTATATTATATTTTCTTGCCGCCGGTGTCAATGAGTTCCTACATGAAAGTGAGGTCTACGCTCTGCACAATTTTTCCTCAATTAAATTAAAATATCCAGTGAAAATAGCAGGCCAACCAAAGATAATAAATGATCGCTTCATGACGGAAAAAGTTTCCTTACTCTATAGTAAGAAATGTGTAACAATAATATTGTTACGGGGATCTCCCTAGCGTAGTGGTTAAACTGTTCGCCTTTTGTTTAAGAGGTCATGGGTTACAATTTGCCTCGTGTCGTCTTGTGTACAAGGTGCATTTTTTCGGAGATCCCTGTGGATTATCACTTGAAGCTACGGAGCTACGTGCTATGAGTGATACTCTCGGCAGGCTGCGTGTCGCTTCGTTGAGAGGGACGGAGTACATATGGGAAACCGAGTACAGTGAGGTCAATCCTCTACGACTTTTCAACCTTTTTTTATGTAACAATCATAAATGCATATGCGAATAGTGTTATATGGTCAAAGTCATGTGTTTGTTCCGTTACATGTAGATGATATGTTCATTCGTTAATATATCTCATATAAGGAATAACCATGTGGCGTCATGACGCGACCGTGATGCGCTATCTGGAGCGCGTCACCGACCAACGGCGTCGTGTTGCTTTACTGGCTGAGAATATTTTAAGAATATTAATTATGTAATAATTTTACGAATTATTTTATTTGTTCTCGAGAACTATTCCCCGTGTTATAAAGTTTCTTACCTCCCGTTACATAATCTCAGGTTAAAAACACATGGCTATTGGAATGATAATATTTACATACAATACGATGGAGCATTAGCTAGCGAGAAAATGAAGGACTGTCTTCCACGTCCGACTTAACGAAAATCTGGTGATTAGATCATCTTTTCCCATTTCGATTCTTAAAAAGTATTACTCAATGTTTATTTCTGATGGGAATATATTGTTATATAAAAAGCGCTCTCGCGAAACTATATTATGTTTATATAAATGTATGTAAATTATATGTGCTGATCTCGCGACTATCTGACCTATAGGGTTCTATATAGCAGATTCTCATAAATATGAGAGTGGCATAGGGGGTTCTGCCATACGTATTGATATAAAACAGCGCGAGGCCTCACAAGGTTTGTGATATGGCTTATATAAGGAAAACGTGGTAGCGTAGCGAGGTGCAGCGGGCTACAAAGGCCCCACACCTTGTTATATAGTTATAAGACGAAAAAAAATAATAGAAAAATATACGGCATTGGGAGGGACATGACCAATTTATTAGGTTTATATAAGGAAACATTGTGAGCTTAGTGAGGTGCAGTGGGCGGCATAGATCTCACTGATCATGTTATATAGTTCATATAGGAGAGCATAGGGAGCATGGAGAGCATAGTGATGACCAGTGATGTGAAGAGATCACACAAACCTTGCTATATAGTTTATATAAGAATATCCTAGGTAGCATAGGACGCACCAGAAACTTCAGTATTAAAAAATGGACTCTTAGTTCCGTTGAAATTATTTCTCCCACAAGGACAATCCCGTTATTGTTCTCACATGTGATTTATAGGGGGTGTTACAGATTCGATATATTTATTATTCAGTGTCTGATTTAAATTACAGGTGTCCAGATTTGGGAAATTTAAATCTGCAACACACAATTTTCCATATATTGGAGAGACGTCCAGGAGCATTTATTGTTAAAAATTTATACTTTTTTAAGTCTTGGCAGTATTTAAAACAGACAACTGCAAATTTGATTGCTGTTGATTGGAGCGCATAAAATAATAAAATCAATGTGGATACTTTTCATGTTAATTCAATAGGTCTAGTCTCATTACTTTACAGTGTCAAATTAGAGCATAATTTACCAAATAAATGTGCAAAAGAAACAATTTCACCGCTATGAAAAATAATGTATCATGCATCTATACATGGGTATATTGTTATTTGATCTAATATGACAATAATTTTACACACACCATATCTAGATTGTGTGAGAATATACATTCTTTGTGTAGCATTCATGCAACAAATGTGTTCTGCGTCACGGTAATTTATCGATCGCGGTTGGAAACTCATCATCATCAAGTACTACCCCTTTGGGAGCCGCGTTAGCGCAGTGGTTAGCGCACTGGCTTCGCATATGAGTGGTCCTGGGTTCATTCCCCAGTTGAGGCCGAAATGTTTTCAGATCGCAACGGCTCCCAGGTCGACCCAGCCTTAAATGGGTACCGGATTAATCCGGGAAGTAAAGACTGCGAGGGAGAGGAGATGACTACCTCCCTCATTTGCAGAGCCTGTGAAATGTGAGATCGCTAACATCTCACACCCCTACGGCATTAATAATTGCTATGGGTTACTTTACTTTACTTTACTACCCCTATGGCAGTCAGCATAAATTTCTTGCATATATGCTACACATACAAAGAACAGTAATATGCTTACTATCTAATGTGTATATGTTTTTATTGTGAAAACGTTTTTGTTAGTCATACTTTATATATTTGGTCGCCGGGGCTATTTTTGGTATGCGACTCCAAGTATATAAATTTAACTACGGAAAGCACCATAATAATCAGAAAAAGTAACAAATGAGCTGTGCACAGGTCTCCTATACCAGATATGTCAAACGTGGCGGCCTTTTGCAACCACGTGTGCGGCCCGCACAAAGGATACTGCAACTGTCTCATTTAATGGCGAAAATTGCCGATTTAATGCTTCAAACTATGCAAAACTTTCCAATATACGAGATAAAAATAAAAATGACAATTTGGCCTGATGTTACCTTGCCAATTATGTAATTCTTAAATGTTTCTGTTCTATACCTCCATGTCTCATAAAGTATGGTTTCTATATTTTGAAGTACGAAAACCCAGTTCTAATCTTAGATGGCTTATAACGTCACAATTTCTATATAGACAAGTGCACTTTTTCACCTGTTCTCTATCTTGTTATACACCAGATTGTTTATTTTCTCTACTCTCATGTCATTAAACTACCACATATATAAAACTAGACAGCCACACAACTACATATTTCAAATAATTCAACCACACAGAAACGATGGCAAACTTATATAGCAAACATAAAGAAAATTCCCCAACCATATCCCAACTATGGATCAACAATGAAACAATCATAACGCACACACTACAACTATAATGCAACCATAAACCAAATACCCCAACATAGGTGTGCAAAATGTTTACCACCGCTCTCATTTCTCCCCTACCCATCAAAACGTCACCCCTCAGTATTCGACACTTGTCATTTTCCTCAATTGAATTTCCTCAATTAAAACAACACTCCAAAAGTGAGTCATCTACATATCTCAGTTTATTAATTATTTTCTCACTGATCTTGAGGTCTGGCATTCCTTCTATTTCTATATGATAAAGAATATTCTCTGTGCAGTTATTACATAGATTCGGTGATGAAATACAGCATTGTGAAGTGGTTATTGGTCATTTATCATCTGTGACTTCAATGTTGTTGGTAATATAGACATAACCGACACAGATACATAGGGACACATACTCAGACATTGCAATGCAGTGATATTGTTATAGACACAGCATATAAATAACAATATATACAGGAACATACAGACACAATCAGAATACAATGGTCAACATAGGTATTTTATTGATTTGTCACTAGTTTTTAAGCGTATAGAAGACGAATTTTCACCTATTGTAGGTACAAAACAGCAAATATATAAATTATAAAATTAATGAACTAGCTCATACAATAAGGTGCTGAGTTTTTTGCTTAGACATCACCATAATGCATCGTATTTTAAATGGTATAGAGCAGTGTTTCCCAACTGTTTTTGTACCACGCCCCACCAAAGGCTTTCTAAAAGTCTGATGCCCCCTCCCTTATGTGAGATATACATATATAAAAAAAATAATTATTGCCTAAATGAAGCCTAATTACAACTTTTTCAGGACACATAACTTGGTTTCTATGAAGAAATAACTAGGAAATCATTAAGAAAAAACCAGTAGATCGTAAATAAATTTATTTTCAAAACATATAGTAGACAACTAAAACATTCAATGTGAAGTACGTCTGGATGAATGTACTAAATTTAGTGAGACCCTTATGCTTGATGCAGTCGATGATGATCAGTTCTGTGATGTCCAGTCGATTTCTTTTCTTTTGTAACAAATCATTTACGGTACTAAATCCACATTCAGCTAAATATGAAGATTTAAACCGTAACAATAGCTCTCTTGCAAAGTTGGTTGAATTTGGGTATTTAATTTTGGTTTCATCACAAAGCCATGCCATCGCTCCTTTTATATTGAGTACAGTTTTAACTGACTCATCATTTTTCATTTCTGAGAATGTTTTTCTTGGTACTGCATTGAAATATCAAACAAGTTTACTAACATTGGCTGCAGCATCCAGGTTAGAACATCAATTTGTTTTAAGTCAGAAAATATATCTTTTAAATCAGCGGACAGAATTTTCATATGATCGGAAGTAATAAGTACAGTGGTATTAGTCACTTCACTTTGAGATTTTCCTGTTTTCAACTTTCCAACAAGTTGTATTCAATATCTTCACTCATTTCAAATATTCTTCTGCTAACAGTATTGTTACTGAGTGGCATGTCTTTCACCTCTTTGTCATCTTTTTTCCAGAAATGTTTTAAAAAAACGCTGACATCAATGATTTGATTAAATTCTCTCCTATAGTATGATTTTCCCCAGATTTATCAATGAGTAAAGAAATTTCATAATAAGCCTCAAGAGTACAATTAACAGTTGCAGTATGAGTAATCAACAAAGACTTTAATATTTCTCTTTTTTGAAAATTGTTCTTTAAACGTTTGAAAGTAATTTAATTCTAAATTGACATAAGCATTATGTTTTGCCTTCAAATGCGCCTCAAGACGATCGCGCTTCATTGGCAAAGCTATTTGCCATATTTACATTGTTGGCATAACAGACAAAAAGATGACCTTTGATCGTATATAGTGGGTATGAACCCATATTTTAAGAATTCCTCTGAATACTGACGAGCTTTTTTTGCTTGCACTACTAATTTTATTGTGCCATGGAAAGTAATAAATATAAGATAAATGAAAAACTAAAATTAAACTATGTATTAATGTTAATTTAATATAATGTTAATATATCAAAATTAATTATTAGTATGCTTTTTTAATGAATAAATCACAAAAATTGCTTCTTCTCGTCAGAAGTTTGGCATGTATACAAAGTAAGTCCAGTTTTCATAATGAATTCTGCTGTATTTTAAAGCCCCTCAGTGCTCACATACATCCTTCTGTGGATATCCGTCTCTGTGGAACTGTGTATTCTTCCTGTAGCTGGTTAAGTGAACTGTAGTATAGTCTTGCACAATATGTTCCACGGTCTATGCTGCCTGCCCACACATAGATACAGAGGTGAAGGAACCACTCTTAGTCTATTAAAGTGACTATTTAGTAACAATAACGGATTTATTTTTTATTATTAGATAACGTCCTGATATCTTCGTTGTTGTTTTGGCGTGTAATAGATATTTAATTATATTTGTATTTTCGAAATGCATATTTATATGAGAGCGTGATGTTTATTTTTCATCTCCTGCAAATTCCATTTTCAGGACATAATTGTTTATTCACTGAGATCACAGAAAAATAGATATATGACACATACATACCATTGTATATCAAGGTTTTTCATTAATAATAATTCTGTTGGCAAATATTATTACATACAAAATATTGCCACCAAAACATACTGACGCAATTAGAGTTATCGCTCATGTATAGAGAAATCAATATCCGGCCCTAGTGGAACATTCCATACTAAGCAAGCTGTTTTGAAACATGTTACTACTCCCCCTCCCTGTCTCTGCCTTATAAAGAGTTAACCAACGCTTATTTTATATGTGAAGTCAGAGGAAGCGATTGGTTTTTAAACTCTAGACGAGCGAATTTTCAAATCCCCCCCCCCCCTGAACAATCAAATTTCCCTCATGTGGGACGTGCACACCACGTTGGGAAACACGGGTATATAAGGAACTCAGCACCCACAATATTATTTAATTTACAATTTTTCAAGGGGTCAGTTTCTTGCACTAAATTTATAAATTTATCCAAATGAACCCCTGCTATTAACAAGAAATGGTTGATCTAGTACAGCAGCATTGTTTGTGAACCCATGGAAATATTCGTGTTGTAATGTCTCTTTGTGACGTTGACGAGATTGTAGGTGAAATGTATTTTGTAGCATCTGGATTGGAAGCTTAACAAGGATAGAAGTTGAGAAGACCCTTCTGCCTTGAAAGGTTCGGTGTGCGAATAAAAATATGTGTATGTACTGGTTTTCTTACGAGCAGTGGCATCGGTCTGTATCGTGGACTAATTATCTATATTTATATGTGGTACATCTAATGGTAAACCAGCTGTAACTAGTGTCTCTTGCGACCGATTCCTGGTTGGTGGTGGTGGTATTGAGGAATTAGCAAGAACTAATGATATTGGAGACCCAAATATTATTGGTGCGGATACAGACATCATCATTGAGTTTTCGGTAGATAGGCCCTATCATTAGTGCGGTGCCACAAGAACCCTTTATTATTTGGGTCTTTCATAGGTTGCTGACGTAGGTTTGATGAACCTGTATTAACGTTACTGTACATATACAGTTATGCCGGTCTTATTGTGAAAATTCTCCAGATGCCGCTTCATATCCCGAAGTCTACTAAAAACCTTTCTACACTCTCCGCATAGTCTATTTGTGGAAGACTTGGCCATTATCTGTTGAAAATAAAACGACAACTTATAAACAAAACACACATACACATTTAGCGGATTTGGACAAGAAAACCTTAATAAAAACAATGTATAAAATACACATATAAAGAGATAGGAAAATTTTAATACGAAATAGAATTGTAAATAGGAAATATATAGCTATAAAATATAGAGGGCGTGAATTAGCTATACGAAAAAGTACCTAGTTAGACCTATGGTATTCGATATCACTAGACAAGTTGTGAAAATGACACTATATCTATGTAAAAACAAAAAGGTAGTAAATAAAATAAACGTTTCAAACTTTGAGAAGCCCTCTCGTCTTAACAACAACCCACGATGTCAGCTTCGTGAATATTTTTAAATACTATTGCGACACACCTAAGAAAACCAGATAACTGTGTCTAGCTCAAGAACCTATAGATTAATGAGACAACTGATATTTATTAGTACGTGAGCCAAAAATGAAATTTCCATTAACCATAAGAGACGTTAAGTTAAAGTAGTTAAATAACTCTTAAATAACTTTAAGTAGTTAAATAATTGCTGCCTTGATGTGCAATAACCTAAATATTTACTATTAGCATGAGTACCAAATACATAATAAAGCATCTATTAAAGCATCTAAGCAATTATACAAATAACCCAAACACACATCAACATTTTCTAACATTGGCCAAAATATATATCATACAGATACATTATAATTCACATAGGAACAAATAAACACTAACAGGAACCACACTTACAACAATATGATTAGCATAAGACAAATATTGACACAAAAATGGAAAAAAGGACACCAAATATTTAGCAAACAGATATAACAAACATACCAAAATAGGCACCACATAGCGCAATATACAGTTCACAGAAGCAAAAAATAACATATTATAGATCATATATTGAAATAAAGAAAGACAAAAATAACTAATAACCACTGCTTATTTACCATAAACACATAAAAATTGTTTAAAACATAAAAATGATATAGTATTCTAATATAATATAAGTTACATAGGCTCACAAAATAACTAAATTGAACCCAACTTACATAAAAAAGATTAACATAAGCCAAACATTGACAATACAAGATGTCAAACACACCAATAATTTTTCTAAAACATATCAAAGACATTTAAAATAATTATTAAATAGTGTTAAAATTATAGGTCATAGAAATAAAAAATTAAGAAATATTAACCAAATATTGACAGAATACGAGTCAAACAACCCGATTATGTATGACACAGTCATCAAAATGAGCCAAAAAATATATCATATAGACAGTATATAATTCACAAAGTCGCCCAAAAATGCCAAACATGACCAAAATTTCAATACAAAGAACTAACATAATCCAAAGAACGACAATAAAACAGAACAAATATCACAAATATTTAGCAACCATACATCGAAGACATACGAAACATAGACCTTTTGTTACAACGAAATTCATGGAAAGTATAGGTCCTTATATGTTCTAGATGTCCGTAAGATTTATATTTTCCCTGTGATATGAATTTTTTAATGTGTATTTGAGTTATTTGTGTAAGTTGTTTTGGAATATTTGGTGGCTTTAGTATGTAATGCGAACAGTAAGTATTTAGGTTAATGCAAATCAAAACAGCAAAACATATAGCCAAACGATTTTTTATCCGATCGAGTTATCGAACTACTTATATTACCGATCGAGTTATCGAACTACTTATATTAACGTATCTTATGGTTATTTAAACTTTTATTTTTAGTTCACGTCCTAATAAATATCAGTGTACGCCGTTCAGTGCTCTTATTAATCAAGCGGTGCTTGAACTACACACAGTTATCTCGATGTCTATCCCAATGTATCACAGCAGTTTTAATAATCACGAAGCTTCGTGGGTTGTATTCTAAGATGTGATGGCTTCTCAACATTCGGTACGTTGATTTTATATACTTTTTTTTGTTTTTACATGGTTATATTCTCAGTTTCATACATTGCCTAGTGATATCTGAAACCATAGATCTAATTAGCTAACATTCCGTTTATCGAATACATGCCCTCTATAAGTGTATTGATAGATGTTTGCCTGTTTAGAATTATGTTTTGTTGTCATTAGTGTTTCATTAGAGAGTATTTTCCAATGTCTCTCTCTCTATGTGTATATTAAACCTTGATTTGGTTATTGCTTGTTTGTCAAAACCCGTTAAATGTGTATGTATGTTTTGTTTATTACTATAAGTTGTCATTTTATTTTCTACAGATTATGGCCAAATCTTCCACCAACAGTAGACACATAGATGTAGAGAATATAGGATGGTTCTTAGTAGATCTCTTGATATGGAGCGGTATCTGGACAATTTTTACAATAAACACCGGCATAACTGTGACCCGTGCTGTAAAGTTTATTTATCTATCTATAAACGGTAACCCATGAGGGTCGTAGGAATACCACATTGATATACTTCAGCACACAGAGTCCTTCATAGATTTATATCTTAAACTATGCGAATGAGCGAGGAAAACTCTTGTCCTGTCCATTCTTTGATGTCGTCTGTCCATGTCTTTATATTACCTCTTCTCTGCTTCTCTGCCTCCTCGACGGTTCCCTGCAGTTTTGTTTTTAACAAGGAATCATGTCTGCATACATGTCCAACGTGAACGCTTAATTAAATCAAGACCCAAAATTAATATTGAGTACTGCAATTTAGAAGAAGTGACAAATTTTGATTATCTAGAAACTAATATAACAATGCGGGGGACTGTGCAGTTGAGATCAAGAGAAGAACAGCAATGGCGTTGGCAAAATTAAAACAGCTAAAGAAACTATGATAGGGTACTAATATAAGAACCAAGTTGTGTTTACTACGATCATGTGTATTTCCTGTGGTGACATATGGATGGGAAGCATGGACACTAAATAAACATTGGCCAAAAGAGAATAACATCATTTGAATTAAAGTGCTATAGGAGAGTTTTGAGAATATCATCGACAGAAAGGAAAACAAACCAGGAGGTGTTACGAACATTTAATGTCCAGGAAGGCTTGCTTCTGATCACCATATTCAAGGAAAAAGCTAGTTTTTTTCAGTCACATTAAGAGACACAACGGCATGGAGAGAGTGTTATTGGAAGGGATGATAGAAGGCAACAGGGGCAAAGGCCGCCCAAGACGCCGTTGGACAAAAGACATTTAGGAATGCCTGCGCATGTCATTGGAAGAGGCAGGACAACTTGCTCAAGACCGCGGAGAATTTAAGAGATCCATAGGAAAGACTAAATTCTGGAAAGAATATGTCACCTGATGATGATACATGTCCAAACGATGCTAGTTTTCGTCGTTTCACTATTTAAAGTAATTGTTCTTGTTCACCTGTATACATCTCTATTTTATTTCTTAAATTCAAATTTGTCTTATAATCACTATAGAAAATCCGTAGAGCTCGTCTGTAACATTTGTACCCGTAAACCTGTAATCGTCTCTCCATGTCCGCAGTGAGTATCCAACTCTCAGTACCAAACAGCACAACAAAAAGCACCAGTGACTTATGCAGTTTGACTTTCACTCCAACACTGATGTTGCCATTTCAAATCAACGTTAGCCTTGACATAGACACTAAATAGCAGAATCTCCATCTCCAGCCTTATTTTTAATTCTTCTTTTCATTTTCCCTAGCCGTATGTGCTAGATCTCAGGTATTTGAAAGTATTCCCTTTTCTCAAGCTTAGATCCATTCATCATGATATTGGTCTGTTTTTCTGTGTCTATTCTGTTAACCAAGATATTGCTCTTTTCTGTGGTGTATTTCCAGGAGAAAACAAACCATTACGCACTTGCTGGTAACATTTTCCAACTTCTCTTATAACTCTTGTAATTTTTGTTCTTACTCAGATATACGATCAATATCATCAGCGAAACGCAAGATGTAAATAGGGCCACCACCTAACTATATAGACGTGTTGCAATCATGTAGTGTCTCCTGTATGATGTCTCTAGGTATACGTTTAACAGTAGTGGAGACATTGTGAAAATCTTGCCAAACTCCCACATTTGTTTTAAAGAACTATCCAATTGTATTGTTTGATAAGACATCACTACTTACATTTTTGTAAGGTGATTCAGCAATAACTATGATTATAAAGTTTATACAGATGCAGCAAAACTTCGTCGGTACCTACGAAAGACCCATATACAAACAAAAAACTCTGCTGGCATCACACCAATGATGTCTCCCGAAACTTAATGATATCTGCATCCGCGCCAATGATGATTGGATCTTCAGTATCATCTGTTCTGGTTACTACTTCAATAACGCCATCGCCAACCAAGAAACAGTAAAAATAGTCACCCAGCACTAAAAACCAGTCTTTTCGTTTTAGCTGTTCTATCATTAGAGTTACAAAAGATTTATATATTTATAATTTGTCTACGATACAGACACATGCTACAGCTCGTTAGTTAGTTAATTTTTTCCTTTCATGCCGCAAGCGACACATAGGGCAGAGGTTCTGGTTCTCCATATGATGAAGTAGTCGTGTTCTTCGTACTTGCTATAGTCGGTTGATCTGTGTCCTAATAAGCACAATAGTAAAACCCACATTATTCTAGAAACAGAGGTTTACAGCTCGTACGATCACAAATACTTTGTTACGTCTTAGTCACAAGGAGAAATTAGAACCCCGGTCCACAAACAATACATCCCTCCTAGACAAATCATTGCTTGTCAATAACAAGGAAGACGTTGCCAAGTTTATAACTTTAGTGCAAAAAACGGACCACTTGAGGAGAGCGCAAAACCTACAACCATAAAGAAAATATCAGTTTGAGAATGATGTGGGTACCGAGTTTCTTCTATACCATTTAAACGACGATGCCTTACGGTGACGCCTAAGGAAAACAACCCAACACCGTTTATTATCTATACAATTTATATATTTGCTGTTTTGCACCTATGCTGGATAAACATTTGTCCTATACGCTTATAAACTACGGACAGAGCAATAATGCAATAATTGTATTGATGTCTTCTAGCTGTTTATTTGTCCATGTTTCTGAGTTATATACATTAATGTAGAGTTTATTATTTACAAGTCTAATTTTTTTGTTTGTTTGTATTTTTTGTAATGTTAGTAGTTTTTACATGTTAAATTTGAGTCAGTTTATTCTCCTTTTAACTTGTGTTTAACATTAGGTGCAGAAACATCATCTGTGATTATATGTCTAAGATACAGGTAATGGTAAAACTTTTTCAGTATCTCTTCGTGGAAAGTATGCAATGTTTCATTTTTAAACTACATAATAAATAAAATAAAGAATAGTTAAACATAATTTGTTTAGTTTAGACAAGATAGAGAAAGTCATTTAATATGTAATATTAAAATTTTAACAGCACAAAACACAGATAAAAGCTATAGAGTTATAAATGACACTATCTATATATATGCATAGAAATGGGACCACACAGATTTATTTGACTCAAATTGGGGGCACGGGGTAAAACGTTGACAGCCGTTGGTGTTTCTGACACATGCTAGCTTTGCTACATGTAGACAACGTGTTATCAGAATGTACATATCTATTTAGTGGTTTGTATTCGTTGCGTTTGAACACTGTCTACTACTCAACAATTTATCGGTAGGATTTTGATTTTCACAATTTAGTCATCGCTGTGAGATATTTATACTTCATACATGGACCGTTTGTTACAGCAAAAATGTATTTGAGTTCTAATAACCTGCGTAGATTCAAAGACCCTTTTGATGTATTACTAACATGTATAATGGGTTCGATCGTAGACAACTTCGCCGTTAGTGGTTGGCTGGTTACTGATACAGCTGTCCATGGGTTCATGCTCTTTGACCTAATGCCGTTAAATGGCATTATATTGCTGGTAAGTCTGTGGATTTTCGGCCCACTCCGGGACAGAGACAGAAAATAACTATCACACCTCCAGGAAGGTAGGATTCAACCTAGGCACTGCTCCTAGCCACTGTAGCCAAGATAGGGTTCACAGTGCTCATTCTCCGCCACCAATTAACTACTGGTTATGCCGAACTTCTCTATTGCTCCAGGCATGCAACCAAATGTTCAAGTCAAAAGGATTGTCACGTCCTGAGTTACTGTGCCCCTATGAAGGGTTTCAGCCACAGGAAAAACAGTGATGTCAGTTTCCTCCTCCCCAGTGCTGCACAGTACATCTCTGACTCCCTCCCAACCACAGAGGGAGTCAACCATACATATATATTCAGGTAAACATGAAACACATTTCAACAACAAAATAAAAGTATAATTGTAAAGATGATATGCCATGAAGCTTCTCTAAGAAGATAACCTCAATATAACGGCATGCCATCCACTAATGTTTTCTGTTGCATGGGTGGTATGTCTAGTGGGCCATTGGTGAGACCCACAGACGCAACCACATGCGTGTCGCAATTAGTGAAAAGTTGTAAGAAATTATCACCAAGCAATGCCGTGACGTGCTATCATGCAGAGAGGCGGCCGTATCAGGCAGCACTAATCAAAATACATTGTAGGTAATGGCATTTCGATTAAAAGCATTTAGGGGTGGGGTATTTCGTAGACTTGCATCATACTGAGAAAATCTACCACCCGGCCCTGTGACCAAGATTCTATGTGAATATGATGACATTATTTATTTTACATGAGATAGTTCTTTTGTCCTTTAGCACTGAATAATCACTCAAATGTATATGCTTTTAATATTTTAAGTACAGATGCGCGATGCCGGGAATAAAGAACAGCTAATATTAAAAGTTGTGCTTTTGAATGTTACAAAACGTTACAAGAAACAGTTACCTTTTTTAACTTCAGTAACAAGTCAGCCTTGTCTATATGTGCTTCTAATCGTCTTCTGTGGACGCAGTCACAATCTTATCAGAACGTGACAAACCGACTCTGCAGTCACATGTACACAAAGTTCAAAATTGGCAACACGGTCATGTAGACATGCAGCAAACCAGCACACAGTCACGGGTAGGCATATATATTCACAGATAAATGCGATGGTCAACATTTGTATTGTAAGAGTCCTCCAAAAGATGTGTGTGGGTGGGAGAAAGATTAAGATTGTACTATATTCAGTTTTATGAATTTTGCCGGAGAGTAAAAATGAGATGAATGTGGGCATACTTGATGCTTTCAGAGAAAAGAGTTTTGATGAGAGAGGATAATGGAAAGAATTGAACTCACAATCTATATGACTTTGGATAGTGTTGCATGGAAGGGAATGATCAGTTATGGTATAAAGAAAAAGGGAAAAGTGATAACAATTAGTTCAAGGTCTGCGCGTCAAATAAGACACACAACAACATTCGATGGCACAATCCATCCTGTGATTGCTTGTACATAATGTGGAAGCCTGTTGCTCAGTTGCACACATCCATCATTGTCATGGATCGTAGATTATATTTCTTATAATAGTACAACAAAAATACTATCGTCTGGAAAGACAGAATGGTGCCTTCTGATATTTATCGAAAGAAGGTCTGCTGCTATTTTCTTTTCATGTTTCTACTTACGTTACAAGAGCGATGGTAAGCTGCTGGTATGTTTGTCATTGGATTGGAGACAAGGGAATTGAAAGACATTCCAATTGTGGCTAGTCAACTATGGTAAAGCTGCACCGACGATTCCTGGCGACAGGTACCACATACGATCGCGCCACATCTGAGAACCTCGTGCAGCAATACCAGCTAAATATTGTCATATTGTACGGATGCATCTGTGCAACCGCTTTCAAACAGCAATTGAGACATCAGCTCAAGCACGTGACACTCTGGGGCTTATTAGCGTAAACATTGTGCGAAGGAGACTTCCCTCCTCTGGCGTACAAATCAGATCTCTCATTGGTTCTATCCCTATTAGACCTACTGAAGAGTAACAGACTGGCTTGGGCCCAACAAAATGTTCACCGTCCAAAGGCCAAATGGAGATCGACGATGCTCTTTGATGAAACCCTATTTAGTGTATCGTTTGCTGATAGGAGAAATAGAGTCTGACGTCGTCCTGAAGAAAGATGCTGATATGTGTATAGTCTAGCATAACAGATATAGAGGATGGAGTGTACATGTTTTGGGTGGATTCTCTCACGAACACCGTACCACGGTGTCTCAGATTTAGAAAAGTGTCGAAAGATTCTGCAGAACTACCATCTGTTAAAACGTCACAATTAGAATGATATAAATATTAAATGTGACATTACAAATCAAAACTGAAGCTCCACTGCATCTTCATACCGATGATTATTTTTCACCAAGATTTCAAAAGAAACGTGCTTCCTAAACAAATAATTGAAAAATAACTGCATTACATAAGAAATTATATCAACAGGAGAGACTGCCTTCATCTCTCGAAGTGGCTTGATTTAAAGAAAGTCAACAAATCGTGACACATGCTATCAATTTTCAATAATCCCAGCATATTAAATAACGATTTTCGAGTCTCTGGTTCAGACCTTCAAAATTTTCACATTTATCTCAATAAAAATATATCTACATGTACAATTATATTCTATGTAATTCTTTCAGGATTAAAAAATAATCATTAAAAATAATAAATGCTAATCAGCAACATAAATAAACATAGCGAATTTCAGAGAAGTATTTTAAAAAATGTGCTCGAAAATTCGTATACTGAGAAATCGTTTGCATCGAGCAATGTATTTCACATAGGTAAGAAATCCACGTGATCTAACATGGAAATGGACAGCAACAACAAATATTGTCATTAATACGTAACTTTTATTACTTACGTACGAAAATGCTATTTTAAAGTGTGCTTTTTTCAACCTATGTGATATCTTGCGTTCACATTTGAGAGTTAAATCAACAATTGCGCTTTAATTTTGGTTTAAGTATATGTGGATATTTTAAAAGTGTAATTATTTAGACTGTACGTTAACACCATGACCAATAGTGGTACCCAGGTATTCTATCTGTTAGCTAAAATATGACGTTGCCGGACGCAGATGAGTCTGTCTTTTTGTTAACAATGTATATGGTCGTGTTACATTTTTGAAGATTAAACTGAGTTTGTTATGTAATCTTTAAGAATTCACATTGAGTTTATTTAAAATTATCATAATAATATACATCACAATAATATTATACGAGAAAGTCAGCAGATATGCCTCAAAGTTTTGATCTATGACACAATCAACGTTTATGTGACTGTATTCAAATTTACCTCGGATTTTGAGCTTAGACAAAAGTGGATCAAACGTATTCCACGAAAGGACTGGACACCAACTAAATCAAGTGTGGTATGTAGCAGGCATTTTATGTCAATTTAACGTATTCATTTAGACAAATTCACAGACAAACATGGTGTAGAACATTTAATTCCACGACTGAAACCTGCTTGACAAAAGAATGTCTAGGCTATCCAGCTGTCTTTCCTGATCTACTATCCTACGTTTCAATAAAAAAAACAAAAAAAAAGATCCGTAAGATCCTATACAATGTGCAGCACAAATTACTAGTATATGAATAGTTTCTTTAGATGTTATTAAAGATTCTCAAGATCTACAGTCATATGGGAAAGAGTGTGTGGAAGGGGGCAATATAAGACACGAGAGGCAGAGGAACAAGAGATCACATTCTTAACATGAGATTGATCATAGAAAAGTGTAGGGAATTTTCAACTGACCTGCACATGTGTTTCATAGATTACTCAAAAGCGTTCGACTGCGTCCAACACCAGCAACTATGGGAGATAATGAACAGCATGGGTTTCCCAAGACATCTGATTCATCTAATAGAGGAACTTTACCAAGATCAAAAGGCTGCAGTGAAGTTAGAGGACGATCTCTCAGAGTGGTTTGAGGTACAGAGTGGAGTAAGGCAAGGGTGCACACTCTCCCCATACCTGTTCAACATCTACGCTGAAAGTATAATGAGGAACGTGAGAGAAGACATACACAACACTGACTACCACGCTCTAAACATAGGTGGATTCCTAATCCCGGAACTACGCTACGCAGACGACACAGTACTTCTTTCAAACGATATAAAGGGATTGGAACAACTAATCAAGAACACAAAGAAATATAGCGAAGCACAAAATTTGTATTTAAACACGCAGAAAACAAAAATCATGTCAACAGATTTAACAACACAAGAACCAAAAATCAAAATAGACAATACCGACATAGAATGTGTGGATAAATTTGAATACTTAGGAGCAAACATCAACGGTGCAGGAGACTGCATGGCAGAAATAAGGAAGAGATTGGCAATGGCATATTGCAAAATAACACGGCTGAAAAACATATGGAAAAACAACAAAATAGAAACGAAAGTGCTGATGTTACGAACTTTTATTTTTCCGGTTGCAACATACGGCTGTGAAACATGGACTCTAAGTAAAACAGCGGCAAAGAAGATCAACGCCTTCGAGCTGAAATGCTACAGAAAGATACTTAGAATATCATGGAAGGATAAAATCAGAAACTCAGATATTATAAACACACTGAATATTCCAGAGTGTTGGTTACTAAACACAATAACAAAAAGAAAACTACGCCTGTCTGGTCATATAAAGAGACATAACTGTTTAGAAAGACAAATAATGGAGGGAAGAGTACCTGGTAAGAGGAGAAGGGGCAGACCAAGAAGACGATGGACTGACGACATTAAAGATAATATGAATACATCGCTAGAAAATGCAAGCCACATCGCCCAAGACAGAGAGAGGTTCAGAGAGTTCATTGGGAAGACAACGTTCTGGAAGGAATACGTCACATGACACAGGCAGAGGCCAACCTAAAGGTCGTTGGACAAGAGATATTCAGGAATGCATGCACATGTCGCTAGATGAAGCGGGACAAGCCAAAGACAGCGGAGTTTTCAGGAAATTCATAAGGAAGATTACGTTTTGGAAAGAATACGTCACATGAAAGCACTAGTCGCATATAGTAAATAAAAGAATATTTAGGAAACAATTAGGGCTTTACTACTGTTGATGGAACCTTAATAGGCATAGTATTGCATATAGTTGTTGCAAAACCAAACTATGCACGGTCTATAACTGTGAGTGTAAAAGTAAAGCTTGAAGTGACTCTGCAAGTGTCTATTCAGAATTACACATTTGCAGATAAATATCGTAATTGGATTATAAATGGACAACAAACCAGAAAAATGGTCTATTGTCTATCCCCAGTGAATGATTTTTTTTATCGCATTCACACTTACCGTTAAGCGTAGGGGTGGGAGCTTAAGCTGTCGTTCCAAGGCCAGATGTTCACAGATGGTCATCAAAGAAATATGGTCACAGCTTGAAAATCTTTTAATACGCTAAAATGATAATGAGTCTATTCAAAGTGAACACATGAATAACTTCAAGGCTTGATTGGAACAGCCCAAAGTAAGTTATAAAGTGCTGCAGAAGAAGAAATGTTTTACAATGGGACAGATGTGGAAATAACTGAAATTCAAATCATATTTTTGAAGAGCAATTGCATTTGGAAATCAATGCAAAATACAGCAGGTGCTACAGCAGTATGTGCTTTTATGTTATTTATTAAATCTCCATCTTGCTACAGATAGAAAATCGCAAATGTTATGTCTACCACACCGAAAAACATTACGATATTTAGCATCTCCATTGTTAGCGTCTGTACTAACGGTATCATATCTCAGGACCTAAAATTAAAGCATAGTCTGCTGACAGGACTCTAAAAGCTAGTAGCTATTCAAATGGATGAGATACACGTTAAATCATAAATAACCTACTTTGGGAGTTAGGTAATGGGCAATGCAGAAAATGTAAAAGATGATACCACAATACAGGCTTTCCTTAGTCTATTTTGTGTAGCTATCTAGAAGAAATTGAATTTGCCGAATGAACAGAATGGCATCGGGGTATTTGTGTTTAAGATTGCTGAATTCACAGTTGTCGTTATGATTGCTGACAAAAATACTGTCAACCGCAAAGTTTACACTAGACTGTTGAAATCAAACCAAACCAATACATATATTGATTATGCTGATAAAAATAGTATTTTTACTTTATGATTCTGTGCAGTTGTTAAAATACATCTGGACTAACTGGATCAACCAGAAAGATGAAGATCAAACATTCAATTACTCTTGTGTAGCTGGACAACTGCTGAATGCAAGTTATAATAATTACAGTAGAGAACTTAATATTTTTAGATGTGAAGCAGCTGTACTTCAGTGAGCGTCCATATAAAGCAAAAATTGGATTTTCGCTTTTTTTACAAATGTTTACCTGAAGTATACCTATACCTGAACTCATGAAGGCACCAATAAAAATGAAAGAACTGGACCATGCAATATGCAAATTAAAAATGACAAAGTTCACAGGAGCTGATGGAGTGTCAAATGAAATAATTAAAAACCTGGGAACTACAGTAAGAACACCATTAATGCAGGTTTTAAATACTAGCTAGACAACAGGTAATGTTCCACATGCATGGGAAGCAATAATTATACCTCTCCTCAAATTAGGAAAAGATGGTAACACAATATCCAACTGCATGCCCATCAGCATCACACGCTGTTTATAATAAAGAATGGAATGCATTATCAATCTTAGGATGCAGTGATACCTTGAAAGTGAAAAACCTTCTGGTATCATAGCAAGCAGGTTTCAGACAGTGCTACTCTACTGAAGATCAGGCAACCTACCTCTCCCGAGAGCTTGAGGAGGCCTTCCAAGAAAAGAAATTGGTACTATCAGCAAGATAGACCTCAGGAAATCATTTGACAAGGTTTTAAAAGAAGGACTCTAAAATAAATTGCGAAATTGCAGAATTAACTCAAGAATGTACACATGGGTAAAAGAATACCTGCACAATAGAAGAGAAAATGTACATTTGGATGGTCGCAAATGCAAAAAAGATCTACTGCATCATGGAGTCTCCCAGGGAGGAGTCCTGTCACCCACACTTTTCTTGATATACAACAATGATCTAGTTGCCGATCTACTACACGGGATCAAAGTAGCAATGTATGCTGACAACTTGATGATCTCGTACGCGGAAGAACATGGGACAGTGTCCACTAAACAAATACAAAGAGCTATTGATGCCTTAACCTTATGGACAAACAGATGGTGCGTCAGTGTAACACAGATAAGTGCAACAGTACATTCTTTACCCTCTCATCAAAAGAAAAAGCTGGTGATATCGAGATAAATGTAGAGCTTTTGAAAGAATACATACAACCCACATACCTCGGAGTTACTTTTGATGATACGCTGACATAGAAGCAACACATAAACAAAACAACAACAAAAGCCAGGAGGAAGCTAGTTTTCCTGAGATAACTTAGTGGAACCACATGGAGAGCCAGTGGGAATATACTCCGTAAAGTGTACCAGAAAGGCATAAGATCACACCTGAAATATGCTTCAGCTGCGTGATGTCCTGCATCAAACACCACATTAAACGATCGAGATAAAGTGCAAAACGAGGTGCTGGGGGCAATGAAATCAACATGAGTAGTAGAGATGCTGAAATTGGAGAGAATGCAAACACTTGGTGAATACAGAGACACAAAGGTGAGAATTCAATCAGAAAAGTTTAAGTGTATGTCAAGTCATCCAATGAAGGAAAGATTCCAAAATCTTGCAATGGAGCGACTGAAAAGAAGCAGCTTTATCCACCAATCGAAACGACTCTGTAGACAACTTACATACCTTCATGAAGTTGACATCCCCTTTAGGTGTGTACCAGAACAAACCTCTTGGAGTGAAGGGTATAGAATACATATATACATTCTGACCCACGTAAAAGGAATACTATGCGAGGACGTACAGAACAGCGTGCAGCGAAGTAGTCACCCTCAGTTTCCTGGACGAATAATATCCACACGACATATGAATCAGAGTAGGCACAGATGGTCAACATAGAATGCAGTGAGGAATGGAGTTGCAAGTGTTTATATATAATATCTACACAAGTCTAGAGATACGATCAGAACACCAACAGGGAAATTCTGCAATAATTATGACGCAGAAATCCAAGCAATTATGGTGGCAACTTAAAAACTGCTGAACTCTAATCCTGGCCCATATTCCGTGGTATTCCTGACAGATGCAAGATCAGTGCTTCAAGCTCTTCAGTATGTAAAACTAACAGAATTGCAAAAACTACTTAATGAACTGTCTTACCAGCATAGGGTAATCATGCAGTGGATACCCTCTCACTGTAGAATACCAGGAAATGTAAACGCAGATCAACTGGCTAAGGAATGTGCTGTCGAAGACCAACTAATACCAATCACCTACCATAAGAAAAAACAGATGATCATGGCAATAAGAAAGCCACAAATACCAACATAAGATAACTACGACAGTATGAAAAGATCAGAACACGTTGTAATCCTACTTATCAGAACGTGACAAACCGACTCTGCAGTCACATGTACACAAAGTTCAAAATTGGCAACACGGTTATGTAGACATGCAGCAAAGAGTGCCAGGCATATACTTCAAGATTGGTCTGAGTATGAAACGCTGAGGCAGACATATTGTCCAGAGGAAACAACACTGGAATCAAAGCTCTATGGGCCACTGTATGAACTACAAAAGACCGAATTTTATTCAGGAGACAGAATTACAGATATAGACATGTATCAAGTGAACGAAAGAAGAAGAAGAAGAAGAATACAAATGTTTGTATCCCTCTTCCTTAGGCAATCAGAAAGTTCCACGTTCCTTGGCAATAGTTAATCATTACAATGTGGAAACTCTACGTGTGTTTAGTAATAATGACACTACAAATGTAATCGAAGTCATCCTTAGATGGTGGCATGTAGTAAATGTGACTAGCAAATTCATTGGAAAGAGGACATTAATCCCATTCTCAAATAACGTCTCATAGCGACGAGCTGGTGCGTTATCGGAAAAGTTTATAGAATGACTAAGGAACTGGAACAGAATGGCACAATTGGCACATTCACTTTAATACAAACCTATTTATCCTTCCTCCTTAGACAGACAGAAATGTCAGGTTTTATGAATAATAAACTTAAGCCACACACAGGAAGAGGAACCATTATGTTACTAACGAATAATAGAAAATACTTTAAAACCGAAGAAAACTTTCAGTTGCCATAACAAGGATAAGACGAATATATGGATCAATGTCAAATTTGATGAATAAATATAAATATTTGTTGGAAATTTATTGAGATTATATTTTTGGAATTTATATTTGACGGAACACTTTACCAGAGGTTTTCGTGAGAAAATAATTAATTCTGAAACGTGTTTGCATGGACGTTTGTAAATGCGATGGGTGAAGGTGATCAACTTAAATAGAATATAAATGACAAGAAGTTTGATTCAGTCGAATAGTGGCTTGGAATAACATGATGGTTCACAGGGACAAAATAGTTTGTTTTTTTAATTTGTTTTTTTACAAATATACATTTGCACTATAACCTTTCGAATTAATTGCATAAACATTAAGTGATTGTTTTGATGTTCGTTTGGTTGCGATAAACCCTCACCACTTCTATTTGTCCGAATTGATTGTTTCATGTATACGTTTTTCGGTGTTATTGACTGAAATATGAGAAACTTAGTGACTACTAATGAAAATAGAATATTCATATACAATCACTTATATGTTATGAACTGTGAAGATGGAATAGACACACGGAGTTGACGGATTATGTAACGAAATTGCTTTTTGGAATTACAATTCAACAGAGAACATAATAAATCAATTATATTCGAATAGAGGGATCTAAACAGAGCGGAATATTATTAGCAGAGAGGTATCAATACATTCAATCGATAATTTATTGACTACATTTTTGAAAGGTAAACACTGCTGACATTTTGAGATCACCTGAGACTCAAAATTGATTAAGAAAACTGATTGGGTTGACAGATTTGTATAATTTTTCCGAAGGATATTATATAAGTATTAATGTGTAGAATGTTAATATCATATATATTGGGGTGCAAAGGGAACGCATTGCTCTAGGCGAACCCAGGGTTAGCAGATAACCAAGATCCCAAATGTACCTCCATGCAGTGCACCCTGGAAACAGAAATACAGCAGCTCGAGCTGATTCTGGCCAAATCATTTGGGGATCTGTCAGGAATACCACGGGCTGTGGGCCAGTGTTGAAGTTCAGCAGTTTTTCAGTTGCCACCATAATTGCTTGGATCATAATTATTGCAGAATTTCTCTGTTGGTGTTCTGATCGTATCTCTAGGATTGTGTGGATATTCTATATATACACCTGTACCTCAAGTTCTCACTGCATTCTGTGATCCATCTGTGTATACTCTGATTCATATGTCTTGTGGATATTATTCGTCCAGGAAACTGAGTGTGGCTGTCCTTCGCAGTACACTGTTATGTTCGTCCTCCCATAGTATTCCCTTTACGTGGGTCAGAATTCATTGCTGTATATCTTCCTGCCAATGAGTGCAGGAAGACTTTCTAGGGAGACTGTGGAAATAAAAGCTGCTTTGCCTTAGCAGACGCCGCGACATGTATAGGAAGAACTATGATTGTATCTCTGAAAGATAAAATACTGTCCCAACCGTCGATTGAACCCAGGAACGGAGTTCAAACCGCTCGTCCATGAATGTATATTGGTATTCCATGTCTTTCACTCCAAGGGGTTTGTTCTGGTACAGACCTTAAGGGGCTGTCAACTTCAGGTAGGTCTGTAAGTTGTCTACGTAGTTACTTAGCTTGATGGATATAGCTGCTTCTTTTCAGTCGCCCCCATTGCTAGATTTTGGAATCTTTCCTTCATTTGATGACTTGGTATACACTGAAACTTTCCTGCTTGTATTAGCACCTTTGTGTCTCTGCGTTCGCCCAGTGTTTGCATTCTTCCCATTTTCTGCATCTGTAATATTGGTGTTCATTTTATTGCTCTCAACATTATCCTAATCGCCTGGTTTTGCACTTTATCTAGATCTTGTAATGTGGTGTTTGAAGCAGGACACCCCACAGAGAACCATATTCCAGGTGTAGTCTTATGCCTTGCTGGTACACTTTACGGAGTATATTCCCACTGGCTCCACTTAGTTTTCTCAGAATTAGTAACTTCTTTCTAGCTTTTGTTGTTGCTTTGTTTATGTGTTGCTTCCATGTCAGCTTATCATCAAATGTACCTCCAAGGTATGTGAGTTGTTTGTCTTCTTTTAAGAGCTGTCCATCTATCTTGATATCATCGGCTTTTTGTTTTGGTGATAGGGTAAAGAGTGTAGTGCTGCACTTATCTGTGTTAACTCTGACGCACCATCTATTTGCCCATAAGGTTAATGCATAAACAGCTCTTTGTATTTGTTTAGTTGCGACTGTCGCATGTTCTTCCGTGCACCAGATCACCAAGTCGTCAGCATACATTACCACTTTGATCCCATGTGGTAGTTCGGGAACTATGTCATTGATGTAAACCAAGAAAAGTGTCGGTGACAGGACTCATCCCTAAGGGACTCATGACGCAGTAGGATTTTCTTGCTCTTGGGACCATCCAATTGTACCCTGGCTTTTCTGTTATGCAGGTATATGCTTTTACCCATTTGTACATTCTTGAGTTAACCCTGCAATGCTTCTTTCCAGACCTTGTCAAATCAAATGCGTTCCTGAAGTCAGCCCATGTTGCTAGTACAAGTTTCTTATCCTCAATCTCTTGAGAGAGGTAGGTTGTCTGATCTTCGGTAGAGTAGCACTGTCTGAAACCTGCTTACTGCGATATCTGAAAGTTTTCACTTTCAAGGTACCACTGCATTCTAAGATTGATAATGCGTTCCATTGTTTTGCATAAACAGCTTGTGAGGCTGATGGGCCTGTAGGTGGAGATTGTGTTGCCGTTTTTTCCTGATTTGAGGAGTGGTATCATTATTGCTTCCCTCAATGCCTGTGGAACGTTACCTTTATATAGCTGCTTGTATTAAAGATTTACACTAGCTTTGCTTTTGCTGCAGTTCCCATGTTTCTAATCATTTAATTGGATACTCAATCAGCCGTCCCTGGGGACGTTTCAATTTGGATGTTGCATGCTCCAGTTCTTTCATTGTGATTTGTGCCTCAATGATTTCAGGTATAGGTTGGCTGTGTCTAATGTTTTGCTGGTCCTCTCAAACCTCCTGTTGTTTGTCGGGCTAACTTTGACACTAGTGTCTTCATCATAGGAATCTGCAAAGTAATCAGCTGCATGTTTACCTGTTAAAATGTTTCTATCTTTCTAAAGTGTACTTCTTGTATTTCGCCCTGTACCTTCATCATTTAGTTGTTTTACAAGTTTCCATACTTTCCTAGTGTCTCTTTCAAAGTTCAGAGACTCTGTTTTTTCTTTCCAGCTGTTCCGCCTGGCTTGTAACTTGGCTCTTTGACATTTCGCCTGTGTTTGCTGATGTTTGTTGTGGTGTTATTGGCTGGGTCTGTTCTCTGCTTGCTGTCTAGATGTTTCAATCTCATTTTGCAGCTTCTCTAATTCATTATCCCAGTAGAGTTTGTAGTTTATGCATGCCCACTGGGTATGGTTTCACTAGCAGTATGCAGTATGCATCTATTAAATTCACTCACTGCTTTATTGATGTCTTTGTCCATGTTCATGCCCTTTGCTAGAACTCTGGTTAAATGCTGGTACATTCTCCATTCTTCCCTCATATAGTTCCAGCTAGTGAATGTGCTGCTGTCCTGGGTAAATTCATTGTGAATTTCCAAAAATCCTGGTCTGTGGTCACTACCTCCAAGCTGCTTTCCAACGACACGTGTGATGTTCCATTCAAGGCCTGCTTAGTGGAATGACAGATCTGGTGTAGAGGTGCTGTGCCATGCTCTCGAGTAGATGTCTTTTGTCTGGTTAATAAGTATGAGATTGTTTTAATTTTGCCAGCTCTCAAGTTCCTCACCTCTCGAGTCTGTGATCATATCCCAAGCTCTGAGTGTGGCTGTTGAAGTAACCACACACATTTTTGGATTGTGTTTATTGCCAATTATCTATCATTTTGGCAGTAGTAGTTCAGGAGATGAAATTCTGTACTGTCTGTCTTTAGGTGGAGCATCTAGTATTCTGCTTCCTCCATATACACTTCCAGCTGACATTCACTGATATTGTTTTTTGTAAGTGTCAGAATTATACCCTTTCGGCTGTCCTTTCGGTCTGATCGGTAGCACTGGTAGTCTCTTATTTTAAAGGCTATATCGCTGCTGAGATGTGTTTCTTGAACTTTTTCTTCCGACAGGATATTTTCAAGCTCCAATTGTTTACCTTAATCATCTCTTTTACTGTTGACACCCTAAGCATTCCAGTGCATTATTTTTCTTGGTCGTTGGATTGATTGGCTAGTATCTTTACTTGCTTGCCTCCTGGCTCCTCAGGGCAATTGAGAAAGACTTTCAAGGAATAGGGCCCGACAATGTCCCTGCCTGAAAATCCGCCACAGTGCAGGCACCATAATTATTATTAGAAATAGATATGTTCCCATTGTGTTTTGTGCGTGGTATCCTGATTAATTGTGCGCATTTTGGCTGGTTGCCTCCGTTTTCAGCACATTATTTACTTGGACTTTGGTCTACTCGAGTGGGACTGCACGACCAGTCTTAGTTTCCAGCCACTTTGCGGTGCTGGCCTCGATGGCAGAAATATCTAAAAATTGTATTTGTGATATTTGTCTCTAATGTCATTACACGCAGAGTAAGTTTTCGTACTAAACTACACACTTAATGTAGGTACACTTCAGATTTAGAATGTAAGCATAAACCAAATACAACCTTAAACATCATCTTTTTATTTTTAAGAGTACAAAATTGTGAAATTTAACGATTGAATCGTGCCAATTGTATGCCAATTATGCTTAAATGAGGTTTTGTAATTAACTGTAAACATCTTTAAAAATGTGTGTTAGATGTGTGAGATACTTAATATAAAGAAATAATTATTAAGAGTAATAAAGACCAGGCAAATAAAATATTTTGGACACATTAAAAGACATGACAACTTATTGTAGACCTTACTTGAGAGTAAAGTCAAAGGGAGCAAGAGGTAGGCAGACATACAAGTGGGAAAGTATTATTACAAGATGGACAGTCTAGCAGAGTGCTCCACCAAAACAAGAGGCATGGGGTGTTGGGTGTCTGTTGCAGTCAATCTTCGTTGCGGAGACGGCACTTGGTAATGATGATGATGTGAGATGTGTATTGACAAGTAGACTTTTGATATATATCGCAAATAAAGAAAAATTGAAACCAACGGCTGCATTTTAATGAAAAATATTATTCATATAGTCTACACCTTTTCAAATTCACACACAATTTCAACTATATGTGTTTCCTGAGATACTTATTTAAAATTTTTATGCAAAGCTAGTGAAACGTGCTATAATAAAGATGTCTAGATTAATTTGTCAGAGATCGCATGGACGAATAACGTGATTTTGTGACAACCACTTTTTTAGATAATCTTATGCTCTTAAATGACAAAAATTTCCGAGGATTAAAGAGCTTTTCTCACTCTACAAAGAAAGTGTTTTTTTTCATAGAACAAATGCCAATTTTATTTCTTTACATATTTATATCAAATCACAAACTGATGAAATGAAGAACATGAATACTGAAGTATATTACTATCTTACCTGTTAAATCTGTTTACCTGCTTAGGTATGGTGATCGATGTGATAGGCAGTTGACAACTTGCTTAAATTCTTCTAATTAGAAACTTTGCTAAGATGAATGTTTAAACTACTTTAAGATCAAATTAAACAAGAGTGTTGGTTCCAGTTAATATTTGTATGACATTTATCCATGTCAAGGACGTTGAAGAATTGTGGTTTTAGAAACGGAAAAAGGATACTTGGATTTAAGTTCTAACACAACGTGAGAGATTGTTGATTCCGCTGTCAGCCTGCTGTCTTGCAGTACACAGATAGTTTGTGATGAGGCTGGTTCCTGGCGCTTGTCGCTTTGTTTCGGAAATTAGAGAATATGTGGCTTCTCTTTTTAAGTAGTGGACATTATTCAATAACACAAATTAGTCTTGTAAATTAATGTCGAAGAAATTCACACACAAATACCGCACAGCATGTAAGTCTTAGCTGGCTAGATGCTAGCCAACGGCTACTTAGATTACTATATTTCTCCCTCGATACCCATTGCTATTGGTAGGGCATTTTGGTGAGCAATATGAGCTGTTGTGTGAAGTCCATTCAGTTTATTTTGTTCCATTATTTCTGATTCCAAAATATTTGAATAGTCAATGTAAGAATTTGGGTATGTAGGATATGTGCATAGTCTAATACATTTTCGCAATAATTTTCAAATGATATCGCAATCATGTACACTTCTTTTGATTTCTCAAAGTAAAGATTGATGCAAATTAAGAAGTTAATAATAACATTCTAAGAAGTTGAAATTTGAAGAGAATGTAAATGCTATTATTATACACACACACATTCTTCTATTATAGTACAGTAAACTCTGTCTTAAGAGGAATTCGAAGGGGCTGGGGCATTTATTCTCGCTAAAGCCATGTTTCTGCTTAATAAATGTGTACTATGAAAATATTCACTGACCTACATGTAACCAGCTGACCATATCATTAAATTGTACTAACATGCATATAACCAGCTGAAAATGTCACTCAATTGCAATGATATGCATGTAACTAGCTGAACATGTCACTCAGATGAACTGACATGTATGTAACCAGATGAACATGTCACTCAGAAGCACTAACATGCATGTAACCAGCTGAAGATGTCACTCAGATGCACTGACATGCATGTAACCAGCTGAACATGTCACTCAGATGCACTGACATGCATGTAACCAGCTGAACATGTCACTCAGATGCACTGGTATGCATGGGCAGGCCATCTTGTGCATATGGAGAACTCGCGTTTGCCAAAACAAATATATTATGGAGAACTCAAGGCAGAATTTCTAAAAGCTGGTGCACAGAAAAAGCGTTTCAAAGACACGCTCAAGTCATCCTTGAAACATCTTAACATTGACGTAGGCGCTTGGGAGAGCCTCGCTCAGGATAGAACAGCATGGCGTTACAGCATTAGAACGGGAGCACTAGCGGCGGAAGAATTCAGACATGAAACTGCAAGACAGAAGCGGGCACGTAGAAAAGAAAAAAACATCTCAACCTCACATAGACACCATCTATTGTTGTCAATTCTGTAAAAGACCATTTTGTGCGCGCATTGGATTTTTTAGTCATTTAAAAACGCACTATTAACTTTATTAATTTTATTACGTATTGTTATTATTATTATGGTTGAGTTTTTGGTCTTCATCGATTACGACGGACGAACATCATCATCATCATGCATGTAACCAGCTGTACATATCACTCAGAAGCACTGGCATGCATGTAAACAGCTGAACATGTCACTGAGAAGCACTGGCATGCATATAACCAGCTGAACATGTCACTCAGAAGCACTGGCATGCGTATAACCAGCTGAACATGCCACTCAGAAGCACTGGCATGCATATAACCAGCTGCACATGTCACTTAGATGCACTGGAATGCATATAACCAGTTGCACATGTCACTCAATTGCACTGGCATGTATAAAAGAAAAGTAAAGTAACCCATATCATTTATTATTGCCGTAGGTGTGTGAGATGTTAGCGATCTCACATTTCACAGGCTCTGCAAATGAGGGCGGTAGCCATCTCCTCTCCTTCGCAGTCTTTACTTCCCGGATTAATCCGGTACCCATTTAAGGCTGGGTCGGCCTGGGAGCCGTTGCGATCTGAAAACATTTCCGCCTCAGCTGGGGAATGAACCCAGGACCACTCATATGCGAAGCCAGTGCGCTAACCGCTGCACTAACGCGGCTCCCACATACTGGAAATGTATGTAAACAGCTGAACATGCCACTCAGAAGCACTGGCATGTATGTAACCAGCTGAACATGTCACTGAGTTACACTGACATCAATGTAACCTGCTGAGGGTGTTACTCAATTGAACTGACATGCATGTAACCAGTTGAGCATGTCACGTAGATGTAGTGACGGGTCATGTAACTGTAACCGGAATTTTTAGAATACATTTGTTCCCCTCGAATGTCATTATGGTCAAATTGTCTTCTTATGCAGTGCTTACCTGGGCCACGGGATTCAGATGTGATGGTGAGCTATGACCGGACTCCAAAATACAGACATGTCTACAGAAAATGTAAACATAATCTTAAATGTGATGAGTTAATATTTAAGCACATTATCTACAACGAAGGTACCCTTTATGCACACTTTCGCATTAAATGACATCGATGACCAAACATCAATAACATGGCTCGAATCTCTTCCTCGATCCTTCTTCTGTACCAATAACTCCACCTATTCTGCCACCTCCACGATCCCTCTAAATGGCAATGTACTGACACTGGGACCACCCATATAGAACCTGTTTACACTACACTTCCGTTTCACTAATTCTCAGTCACGCATGTAAATAATAAGTGTATGCGGCTTTTAATAATTCTCATTCACCATTTCAACATCCCTACTCATTCCTGTTTCTTCTCTGTGATTTCCTATCTGCGGATATATCTCTCTTCTGTCCTGACTTCTTCTTTTCTCTCTATTCCTAGACATCTAATTTTAATCTCTAATGAGCTCTTTCTAGTTTTAATTTTCAATTGGCTGTAAGACAATAATTGATATCGTGTATAAGTATATTCTTGTTGTGATCCGTGTCTCCTATGGTTTTTTCTTCTTGTTTGTGTTTATGTCCGTGACAATGTCCAGTTCCGTGCCTGGTGTAACCTTAGTTAGTTAGTTAGTCGTTGGATTATCATCACTGCAAACTGGACACATGTGTTTGTGACCTATATTTATTCTACTAGCTACACCATGGTTAAAATTGTATCTTGATAGACATTATTGGAGCTAACCGAAATTTTTCAAGTGATTGAGTATCAACCTGTGGTAGTAGCATATAATGCGTATTTTGATGTCGTTTTTCCAGTATTGCTTGCTGATTATATAAAAATTAACCTGGAGCAAAGACATAATAAAAATTCTTCCAGGGAAAGGAAGGCTTAGCTGAACTTTTCTGGGTTTTTAATATATATATATATATATATATATATATATATATATATCAGATGGTTCTTGTGCTGCGTTCTTGTGTGGTGTGTATAGATATTTTTTTTTTAGTTCATTGACTACTTGATCATTTCACTTGAGATATTGGATCCATTGTCTATAGAACGGTGGTAAGGTACCCACTGAATGGGACTGTGTGTTTTGTATCGTGCATTAATGGGAAATTTTTTAGTCCGATGTAATAATGTGCCAGCGTGTAATCTTGCGGGCTTTGTATTATTTCTGACATGCATTTTATTTTTTGTGCTTGGATTTTGTCTTTATATCACGTAGGGAGACTCCCACTCTTTTTTTTTTTTGGTCCTGTATTAGTGTTTTAGTTTGTATAGCGTGTATTGTGTTCCAAATGATGAACTGTCTAATGTGCAGATATATATCCTTGAGTGTGTTCTTTGGTGGGTAGAATACATTTGATGTATACATCAGTTTTGGTATGACGTATGTGTTTACGAATCAGGCTTCTGCCAAAATTGTTATGATATAATTAATAGTACATACATAAATATATAAATGTTAGATTTCCTTAACATTAACTTCATCATCATCATCATCATCATCATCAGGTGCCATGCTGACTGGCGCAGGCGGTCATGGTTCTCCACAACTCTCTGTCCACAGTATTAAGTATCAAGGTCGTTGTTGTTTCTTTACCATGCCAGGTTGTCAAACTGTCTAATATTCTCTCACGTTGTCGCCCTCTGTCTCTGTTGCCTTCAACTTTGCCTGTTGTGACTATGTTCTCTAAACCTGCATGTCTCATTAAGTGGCCGAAAAAAAAGAGGATTGCCTCTTATATTCTTGATTAATGTCCGTTTCGCATTTGACTCTTTCAACACCTCTACATTAGTTTTTTCTGGCAGTCCATGGTATTCTCAGTATTCTTCTGTAGAACCACATCTCTGTTGCCTCTAATTTCCCAATTTCCAGTTTGTTTATTGTCCAAGACTCGCACCCATATGTTAGTATAGTGGTTATATAGCACTGCATAAATATCTTTCTCACCTCTAATGACACAGTCATATTGAACAGCATATTTTTCATTTTTCTGAATGTTGTTTTTGCCTGTCCTATTCTGCTTCTTATTTCTGTTGAACTTCTTCCATCTGCTGTAATCATTGTACCAAAATATTTGAATTGGTGGAACTGTTTTAATACTATATAATTCACTGTGATCTTGAAAATTGTGTTATTTTGTTTCTGTGAAATTACCATTACTTCAGTTTTCTTGATATTTAGGAAGACGTCTTTCTCTTTACTTGATGTGACTACTACATTAATTAAATCTTGAAGGTATTCCTCACTTTTTGCAATCAGAACATTGTCATCTGCATATCTCAAATTATTTATGTTATGTCCTCCCACTGATATTCCTGGGATATCTGCTATTGCATGCAATATGTATTCACTGTATAAAAGAGAACAGGTCTGGTGAAAGCACGCATCCCTGTCTGACTCCTTCTTTTATTTGTTGAAAAGGGCCATATTGATTTCCTACCCTTATTGCTGCTGTTTGGTGCCAGAACATGTTCTTGATTATTCTTAAATCCTTGCTGTCAATGTTCAAATTCTCTAGCATGTGTATAATTTTGCAATGTTTAACTTTATAAAATGCTCTCAGTAGTATATAAAACAGAGGTACAGATCTGTTTTTACCTATATAGACCTCTCTATTAGTGTTTTCAATATATAAATAGCATTGTTGGTACCTTTGCCTTCTACAAAGCCACATTGTTCTGGACTTATTTCTGTATTTATTTTGTTTATCACTCTCTTCATGATGATTCTGACTATTTTGGTTATTTGGCTTATGAGGCTGATTGTACGGTGTTCTTCACATTCCGTGGTCCCTGGTTTCTTAGGTAAGGCTATATATATGGACCTCATTAAGTCATCGGGTATGTTTCCACTATTATATGTCATTCAGCAATTTTGTGATTATTTCAGTTCCAAAGTCATATACAGTTGCTAATTCTTCTAATGTGTCATTGTCTGGACCTGGGGCTGTGCCATATTTCATGTGTCTTAGTGCCTCCTTTACTTCTGCTGTGAGTAACATTAACTTACACCAGTTGAAAATATGGTACAAATCATTGAATATGCCATAAATAAGATAATATTTTTATTTTATTACATTAAGAATACCATCGAAGTGTATTATAGTATGTCTTTTAGAGAACAATAAGTTGCATACAATTACCCCAGTAAAGTCATCGAATAGTAAACAAAAAAAAGATAATTTCTATCATATGCTCACGAGGTTATCAAACACTATATTCTCTCTCTCTCTCTCTCTCTCTCTCTCTCTCTCTCTCTCACACACACATAAGCGTCATATTCTAACAGTAAGTTCTCTATTCAACTATGTTCTAATATGTTCTCAGTATATTCTCACGAACGTCTATCATTTTCTACCATACTCTAGCATATTCTTAGTATGTTCTCCCTAGGATCTTCAACTATTTTCACAGTGGCCTCTTCTTCTTCTGCGTTCGCTCTCAAATAACCACACCGAATATATCGTGTGATTTCCGCCGGGGAGCGTGAAGTACGTTATGCTGCAAGTTCCACAGTAAAACTGTGTTATTTGCACATCGATTGGCGACTCTGTGATCTGGACGTCCGAGGTCCAGAACATCCATTCTCGTCATGCCTTTGATTCGGGTGTGTTTCTCCAGTCGTGGCAGCCTGTCTTTCTGTCACCGGACACGCGGGTGTGTAGTGACGTTTTGCCGAGACACTTGTCGTTCACGTCTATCTAGCACGAGGTGTTCCACTGTCTATGAACTTACCTCTTGTAATTGGACGAACTGTGCCCATTGGGTACTGAACCTTTTCTCATCCGCGAACCTGGTTCCGTATGAGGAAGAACTCAACAAAAGAGTTGGACTCAACCCTGGCTCTTTCGCCTTCTTAGCCGATGTGTCTTTCACTGACATCGTGTACTCATCGCCCACATTCGAGTCTCACATCACTCGTTTGAGAGCAAGGCGTTCTCGAGCTGAGCGACCTTGTTCTATTGGCGCCTGAGACCATCAGGTACTGAACCCTTTCTCCCTGCAAGTGTATTTCCGATATAAGAAAGCTTGACAGTAAAGTTTCCTGGCCCAACTTTACTGTCAAGCTCGACATTAGAGTTAGGCCAGGTCTTCTTGCTTTGCCGGACGCCCATGATTGGGTCTGGGTCTCTGCCTATAAGGAGCACAGGTGACTATAAGCCCGTCTCGAGCTAACAGAGCTTGTAGTTTCTCTTTCCTTTGAACTTTTCTCTTTCTATTGGCAGATGGCGCTGCCCTCTGACGCTGTTCTGCCCTTTCATTGTACTCATTATGAAAACTATTTGTCTCTCGCCATGCATCTACCTTTTTGTTAATAGTTCATTGGCCGCCCCTCCAATGTTCGGACTGGACTGACTAGCGTTACTGTATGACAACATTGTCACTGTATGTTTTGGTACCGTTGGTATCGGAGATATTTTTGTCTCTTATACAGTCAAATCTCTTTCCATCTGAAACCTCTACATTCTCGGACTGATTTAGCTAAATGATTTGCCAGAATCAGCACGAGCAGCTGTATTTCCGTGTCCAGGGTACACCGCGAGGATGTACATTTGGGATCTTGGTTATCTGCTAACCCTGGGTCCGTCGAGAGAATTGCGTTCCGTTTGCACCCCAGTGGCCTCTAAACTGTGTTCTCACGCAGCTTTCTGTTCACATAACTGAAAGCCGAGAGCCAGTGTAACTAACACGCAGGTCCATTTAACATATGTTTCACTAGTTCCCTTATAGTAAATTAGCCTTTTGTAAGGAACAACTGACAGAGCATATAATTAGTAATACTATTTCATTCGTGTCATTAAATAGGAGTACATTTCCGAGACACAGACATTGTTATCAGACATAGATATTATTAACAACCAGCCATTTTTAATATTTTCAAACGAGTGGTTCTGTACATATTCTCTGAATAGAATCAGCTTGCCATACAATGCACAGTTTTAAAAAAAAATGTTTTTTTTATAATAAGTATTTTTTTTTTAAAATTTCATATAAAGATTGACACATTTTTAAATCATGGTTGCCATACGATTCGACTTTAAAAAAATAATCAATACTGTTTAAATACTAAATAAAACAATTGTGTATGTGCCATGTTGACTGAAATAACTGTCCTGACATGTGCTCACGATTCTAAACGTCTAGTTGGTACTGATCCATATGGAACAGTTTGTTATATTACAGATGATAGTTCTTGTGAATACACCCCGGATTTAGAATCTTTGCAGAAAAAGGGAAGAACATATTTTGTACCCGACTACTTCATTTGTGACTATAGAATAGATCCAACTAGTGATGTTGTTAGTACTGACTACGGGTCTTGAGATAGGTCACAGAAGAAGAATAGGAGCTTAGAAGGTAAGAGGATGTGCTAAAAAATTATAGAGAAGTCGAAGAAAAGAGAAATAAGAGGCAAGGTCTGAAAATAAAATTACAGGAGTGTCATATTAGAGACATATCTTACTACAAGAAACACGTGAGAAGCTCCAAGCTAGATAAAAGTTGAGAGGCCGGATACTTTGTGCTGAGAAAGACTGCCGGGGTTTCATATGAAATCAAATATCAGGCAGAAGGGAGGGTGATAAGAACTCATGTGATACACGACAAAAGAGATGATGGGAATGGAAGGCTATCGTGTGAAGCCGCGGGTTCAGGAAAACGATATTTATTATTATATATATAGACCATGAGTCTTCCTCGTTCCGCAGTGTTCAGGAGTTGAACAAGATAGAAACAAGCAGCCAAGGTCGAGTCAGAAGAACCGACCTGTGCGAAATTGAAAACCTCCTCCAGTTTGAGGAATAAGAACGGAGAAGACCAAGTGATATTCCAGATATAGGTATATGAGAACGCACCAACAGTAGTGATATCCTGATCGAACCCACGACCCCTTGAGCACACGACAACAGGCTTAATACCAACGACAGAGAGAGATCCTTAATTTATTATGGTTTAGGGTGGGCAGCCAAATACGACCCAAGAAAGAAACTGGCTTTCGGAGCTATTTTGAACCTGAAATGTCATTAAAAAGTACGACATCCACTGGAAGGCGTGCCTGAAAATAACATTACTTGGAGATAGCGTCTGCAGATTTCGTATCCTAGAGGCAATGGCTAAGCAACAGCATCTATTTCAAGTGTTACATGGATGTTCATTATAAAATTCATTTTAAAATTCTATAAAAAGCTTGTTCTTACAGAGAACACCTAAATATCTATGAAAATGGGACTACAAATAATTTCAGGACATTAACGTATTTAAGGATTTATATGTCTTCGCACATATCAACAGTTATTGGGGCTTCGAGAACACAACAACTGTCTTCTAAACATGGCAACAGTTATTTGGAGCCTCTAGAAACATGAGATTATTTGAAAAATGTTTTTCACCACAGCAAATTTAATATCAAGTCTATCCAGATAGAAACCAAAAGACAAATAATCTTCTTCTTCTTCTGTGTTCATTCTCAAACTCCCACTGGATCTCTCTTGTAGCAGCATACTAGATTTCCAGTAGGAAGTAGTCTTGAGAGTGGAAATGCATTGTGTCGCCGTTATGGCTCACGTGTCAGAATGTCAACATCACACATTTTTAAACGTTCTGTTCAACAACTTGTCCTTTAAGTATATCACGGACAAGTTCTATCAGGTTAAGGTGCTCGTGATATGGATACAGAGAGATTTCGATGCATTCGTCAATATGATACGCAGATGTGTCTTATTTTTCTTCCTCATATGCTGCAACACTGTGGAGTCAAATACATGCCAGTGATGCTGACATTTTCCTTATCCAGCAGTGTTCTAATTTGATCTTTTTGCATTTGATGTAGTTGGTACTTTGTCTTCCAGTGAATTGTCTTTGTCTTCCATCATTTTTATATGGTGCATTGTCGGTTACTAGATATAACAGTCCTTCCAGAATTGTAGGAAGAGTGCTCTTCCATCTAGTTCCTGAAAATATGTGTATTGATTTCATTGTGACATCTGCACAGTTTGCTTGGAAAATAAGTCTAGCTCACGTACAAGACGTTGTTATCGCTTCATGCGTGTGTTAGTATAATGCTCCCTACGCTGCTAGGAATATTTCTTTTCGATTCATCATGCACTGATTGTCATCCTTGATCATAGATAGGTTTGGTGAGCATTGACCCTGGATACGTCCAAATATACAATAATATAGTCTCACGAATAATCCTCTGCTCACGAATCTCTCATTTATTTTCTTCTGGCAGAAATTAAGTGTGACTTTTCATAAATAATATTCATGCTGCCTAAAGTTTTCCTGACAGTGAAGCATACAGATCTTACAATTTTCCACAATGTACCTTTAGAAATTTCAATGCTGCAGTCTGTTTGTAATTTTGTTATCAATTTTCGAAGTCACAAGTTCATTTGTAACAAACACTTTCAATAGTTCCCGTCGTATAATATCGTATACTATCGTCAAAGTAGTCAACTTTCCTTTTTCCTTTCTTGCTTGATATGTGTGAACTCTGAATTCTATCTAAACCAACAGAAAAATTATAATATATTCAAACCATGCGTCAATTGCTTTCGTTTCTCACGGGTTATGAATATCGTAATATAAATTAGCTATCTTATATTCCCTCCAGAAAGCTGGTATGGTAAAACGGTAACCTTCTGCAATAGTTATAAATTTGTACTTCAAGTTCATTAACAACTTGATATAAATCAAATATTGTTGATAATAACAAGAAGGCACGATTGTGTGATACTCGACTAAACAACCGCACATTTGATATCTGTCTCTACTGTGTCGTTTTGTTGCACGTAGAAATCGAGATTTTAAGAAAATCACTACAGCCCAAAAATGCTGGGTTGATATGTGGCCCACCTATCAAATGTCCTGAATAGGATATGCTACCCATTTAAAAAAAGAAATCGAGAATTAGAAGATTCGTAGAATCGAGATATCTTTCAAATGCACATTTCATTATGACTTTGGGCAATAGAAACATTACCAATACAATAAAAATAACTTTTTTAATTTAATGTTTTAGATTTTTTAATGTTTTAGAATGTTTTAGATGTGTTGGATTGTTTCGTTGTTCGGCGTTGGCAGGCGATACAAAGTATTATTACAGCTGTCATTGAATATCACGGAAATGGTTAAATGGATCACCAAGAAGACTGGAATAATCTTTAACCAAATTGTCTTCTATTGGCGAAAGTCACACATTTCACTGCTTAAAAACTATGTTCACAAAAATGCAGCAGTTTACTGAAAAATATGTTTATTATGTGCAATTAAATAGGTTAATAGATCTATAATCTATAGAGGCATTTCACTAAAAATTAGAAACATTGTCTAATAGCAAAATATTTTTCTATGTGGTGTCATTGATATTCGAACGGTTGCATGCCGAAGATATCTGCGATCTAACCAGTAGTTTCGAAGAAAATCGTTTCCAACTATTTTATAAAATGGTAAACTGGTACCATGATTCCACGTAAAGGAAAGGAAACAGCAAACAGAGTTGCTACAAGGGACATCTGAAAAGAAGAAAAGCAAAGACCTTGTATTATAGGAACAATCAAACATATTCTCAGAAGAAACAACACCAAGAAAATCTGTTATATGTGAATCGGGTCTATACCAGAATATATATGTATTTTGCAAAATACACGGTAAAAGGACAGTGGCAACATAAACAAATTCTGCATGAGAAATGAATCCCTTAATTTTAAGCTTTGAAAAGGCATTCGAGAGTCAATATCCATTTAAACAGTACCATACCCCTGCATCTACCCATGTGTACACACTCCTCTCATCCCAACGAGCAGTTGAATCTGTTCCTTAATCAGTCCCATTTTATTCACGAGGAAAAGACTTTTACATAATTCTTTGTGACCCTATATAGTCACTAGCTCATTGTATGGATTAGTAAGTTAGCTTCATGAGACCTGCACGTTTTTTAAAAATGGAATTGTGACGCCAAAAATTGAACTACCCAACAGAAATTAAATATCGAAAGCAAAAACATTTCCATGAATTCTTATTGACGCATTTGTTGCACTTTATGCTTCTGAGTCACAGATCAGCACATATTTCATGTTTTATCACAGATCCCATTTTGATTTAGTGATCCTTGCTATTATCACAGATTGGATGTGTAATTTAAGATTCTTGCTATCAGCTTATTTGATGTCTGATATTCTTGCTATCAGCACAGATGAGTTTCTTGCTGTAAGCAGATTTCAAGATTAAGTTTAGTTTGACATTTTTGTTATAAGCAGATTTCATGTTTGATCACATGCTTCATGTTAGAGATTCTTGTTATCAGCACAGAGTCCATGCTTGAGAGAGATTCTTGCTATATCAGCATGATTAAGTTATTCTTGCTTTTGCAGTTGATTTAATCTCCTTTAATTATATGTCTAATACAGCGTAGAACATTAATTAATTTACAGTGTTTTTAATATTTCTTCGTGCATTTCTTAAACTCATCTTTTCTGTTAAACACCTAGATCCATTTAAAGAAGTCTTGAAAATGAGATGCACTGTGATGTATTGTTGAGTTGTGATATTCTGTTCTTCCCGGTCTATAGGCTTCTTCATTTTTGGAGATGTTGACAAAAAAAAACAATCTTTTTTTAGCAACATTTTTTTTAAACAATTACCACAACTTGCGAAATGCTGCTTCCATTTTCTTGAATTCGTTTAAATATATTTAACTTCTGATACAAACCATGTTATTTCATTATCTTTCCATTTTTTGCTTTATGTTTTGTTCTAGCTTTCATGTTAGCTGTTCCTACGATAATTCTCGAAAGTAATTGCTTTTCCCTACTTCTTGTGTGCACATCATTTCTTCATGGCCTGTTACTTTTATTCTCGTTTCATTCTATTATGTTTTATTGATATGTACATGCACGGACATCACTTAGCTAATTAGGTATATCAGACACAAGGACTTAAAAAGGCAGCAAAGAATATGTAATTTTATTTAAAATAAATGCTGTATCATGTTGACCAGAAATGTAAGCCACATTTTCCAAATAGCTCATGTGCATTTCACGTAACGGTTATGCATTGTTTAACTCAGTTTATTTTTTCAACGGGCGCTGCCAGCTCTATGTGAGAGGTTTAAAAACGACATGGGACGTTTTCTTTTGATGGGAGTATTGAGATCGTCCAGGTAGAAGTTAATATTGACAATAAGACACAGGTATGGAATACTCTCTATGGGATTCTCCCAACCGTTAGAAACGTGTATATTAACGTTGGTGATAGGGTGAGAATCGTGCTAGGCAGACTTTTAAAAACGTGTATACACTCGCGTAGACAGAAGATTGCGTACCATACGTTGGATACAAACGACATCCTCTGTGACTTATACATTCACTTATGCGGTTGAGACAGTGGCGTAGCGTGAGTCAATGGCGCTCAGCGCGGAATCATAACTTTTCGTCCTTGTGACATTAAAAAAAATTAGTCAGTGATTGTAAAAGACTGAACGAAAATATTTATTTGAAAACATATTAGGTACATAAATAAAAAATAAATTATCATTTAACTTTTCGAGCGTTAAGGGCGGCAAAATTGTTTATGACGTCGTCAAAATTAACAAAATGGCTAAATTACTTAATCCTGTGGAGCTCATGGTAGACCTTAAGTAATTTGTATTAACTTTAACTTTGAAAAACTTCGTTCACATGCTGCAATACTGATAGCTATTGTTAAAATATGCGGAGCATCATCACGATATTCTGCACGCTAATACCATAGTTGCATTGCTGAATAAATAAACTCAATAATCTTGTAGGATTCCTTTATAACTTTATCTTGATCTTTTGCATCAGCTACAACGATGAAATTTCGTAACCTCTCTCTTTCGATTTCAAACTTTTTCAAGATGTCACTGGGCTCTTCTTCGAATTAACACTTGTATTCTGGGTTTAACAAGTTGCTTGATGTGAGAAAAGAGTATTTAACATCCAGTTCATGCAGTTTCAGAAACCTGGTCTTGATTTCATTTACTATTTTGTCCACTGATTCGAACATTTTTGTGTCTTAATTTGATATCATAATTTAAACAAGCATCTGCAGTTTTCTCACCAGCCATCTGTTTTGTTTTTCTTATTCAACGAGGAGCTATATCGATGCCTAGACCTTCACAAACAGTTTTAGCATAATCCAATTCCCCGTTGACCATTACATCACTGTTGTTGACTAGAAACGCAGGTGTATATATAGAATATCCACACAAGCCTAGAGATACAATCAGAACACCGACAGGAAAATTCTGCAATAATTATGATGCAGAAATCCAGGCAATTGCTGTGGCAGCTAAAAAACTGCTGAACTCCAACTCTGACCTACAGCCTGTGGTATTCCTGACAGATGCAAGGTCAGTGCTTCAAGCTCTCCAGTCTGGAAAACTAACAGACTTGAAAAAACTACTTAGCGAATTGTCTTACCAGTATAGGGTAACCATGCAGTGGATACCCTCTCACTGTGGAATACCAGGAAATGAAAAAGCAGACCAACTGGCTAAGGAAGGTGCTGCCGAAGATCAACCAGATATACCAATCACCTACCATCAGAAAAAACAGATGATCAAGTCAATAAGAAAGCCACAAACACCAACACAAGATGACTATCACATTATGAACAGATCAGAACAAGTTATAATTCTACGTCTCAGAACAGGACACAACCGACTCCGCAGTCACATGTATACAAAGTTCAAGATTGGCAACACGGCCATGTATACATGTGGACAGGCAGTACAGAGTGCCAAACATATACTTCAAGAGTGTTCTGAGCATGAAACACTGAGGCAGACATATTGGCCAGAGGAAACAACACTGGAATCAAAGCTCTATGGGACACTGTATGAACTACAAAAGACAGTGAGTTTTATTAAGGAGACAGAATTGTAGATATAGACATGTTTCAAGTGAACGAAAGAAGAAGAAGAAGAAGACTAGAAACAATTGTAATGCCTGAACTTTCGTAGCACATTTGATGCACATTTAGACATTTTATCTGGAGATGCAACTGTGTATCATTTATTTCACAAAGAACTCGATTCCATAATCCAAGGAAGGTCAAAAATGACAGCGACTGGAGAGCTGGAAGTATGAGCCCAGCGTCTAATCTTGTCATTGCATTTTCTTTTATGTTCTGCGAAAGTGATTCTAGGACTTTAATAATCTCATTATAAGGGATTTTCATGACTTCGTACCTTGCACTCCTGTGTGATTCAATAAGGTGTTTGATGCCTTAACCTTCAATGTTGGTACGAACTTTCCAGCGGTGAGTGACAGACGAAAAATAATTAAAAACTCTATCTATAGTAGCAAAAAACGTAACTGAGACCATTGCTATTAACGTTGCGTGTACTCCCACTAGATTCAAAGTGCAGTTACTGCAAGCAACATACTGGGCATTGAATTAATTGTCTTGATACGCATTTGTACACCAGAATGTATTCCCGACATGACAGCTGCATTGTCGTATGATTGTCCACGACAATTTTGAATGTCCAGTCCATCGCTTTCAATTTTGTCCAGAATAATTTTCGATGATTTATGATTTCTCAGACTCAAAAGCACATCTGATTATATCTGTATTATCTAGGGTAGTAGGCGGATTAAAAATTTCTCGCATGTTCTATTTGTAAACTCGCATGCTTCTAGTGGACTACTGCTGTATATTTCTCTTCAAAGAAAGCTTAATTATCCAATTTTATTTCTCATATAACTTAATATTTGTAAATTTTACCGCATATAATATATATATATATATATATATATATATATATATATATATATATATATATATATATATATATATATATATATATATATATATATATATATATATATATATATATAACTTGAATAACACCACAAACACCAACCATCTGCACTTTTGCCGGGTCCATTTTATTGCTTTATCCTTTCTTCTTCTTTCCTTCCTCTTTTACCCTTTACGGGTGTCGAGGGAGATACAATGTTCTTGTTCTCGCTTTTCTGGCAGCTTCAGATAATGTTATTCGGTGTTCCTGTAATGTCTCTTTGATGTTGTCGATCCAGCGTACTCTAGGTCTACCCCTGGCTCTTCTTACAGCTTCTCCTCTCTTTATATATGCTTTATAAACTAATTAATCACACGGCATTCTTTCCAGATGACCAAACTATTGCATCTGTTGAATGTGTATGTATTGTAGAATTGATATGATACCCAGATTGTCGTTTTCCTGTGTATTTTTTTTATGTTGTGCTTTCCTGTGCTTTAACTTTTGAAGACTATTAATTTGAAAATGTTCCGCCCTCCTGATCATTTATCCGCACCTTCTCCACCCGCCCTCGCTACACCACTGGGTTGA
>CM067298.1:72300576-72383076 GCA_034231615.1 Meghimatium bilineatum | reverse complement strand
TGTTCTCTGCAGCTGTTTCGGCACTCTTCATTCTACGACACCAGTCGGATCAGTCTTGTGCAAGACTCTCTCATGACGTTATGTATATTTCGAAGTAAGTTAGTGATGCTTTAAGAGTTTCTTTAAAACACTTCTTTTGTCCTCCGGCCTTGGGGAGTCAGTCATGAGTTCTCCATATAAAAACCTTTTTAGGTAGACGATGATATTTCATGTGAGTACTGTCTAGCGAAACTGTGTTTTCATTAACATTGTATGTATGCTTAAAGACATAGATTTTATCAGAACTTCACTATCTGATACCCTATTCCACCAATGGATATTGAGTATCTTACGAAGGCAGTGTACATACGTTGTGTCTTCTAGCGTTTCTGACAGATACTGTTCATGTTTGACATGCAAAAAGCAGTGATGAAATTACTGCTGCAAATTGTGAGTTGATAGATATAAGTTGTCGCAGGCTTCAGAAAATTGTTTTAGCAAACCTGCATAATGTATATAGAATCAGCATATAGTACGGAGTCATCTGCATAAAGAGTTCCCTGACCATTGTGTCTCGCAAATTAGTTTTGGTTTACAAATGCCGCAGATTGAAAGTGTACCGTCTGCTCTGTATTTTATTTATATGCAGGTTCCGTCACTTAATCTGAATGTGTCTGTCAGCATGGCAACAAGCATCAGCTAGAACAATGTTGGATCAAGAATTCATCTTTGTTTGATCCCGTGTGTTACACAAAAAAGACTGGTGATGACAATCTATCACTGTTAACAATGGCATCACTGAACTGTCGCACTATGTTATTGGGGCGCTGCCGAATTTAGAGAACACTTTCCACAGACCGTCCCTGTTCACTGTGTCAAATATCTTTTTGTGTCTACAAATGTTGCGAAATGTTCCCGTTAGTGTACTTGGACATTTTCTTGGAGATTGGGGAAGCAAAAAGCATCTTCACTGTCCAGCGACCATCAGGTTTTTGGTAATGTTTTTTAGTAATGTACTTGCTGAAAGTAATGGCAACCTACGGTGAATATTGTGACTAGAATGTTCCAATGGATTAATCTAACTATGTTACGAACTTTGTTTTTCCGGTTGCAACATACGGCTGTGAAACATGGACCCTAAGTAAAACAGTGGCAAAGAAGATCAACGCCTTCGAGCTGAAATGCTACAGAAAGATACTTAGAATATCATGGAAGGATAAAATCAGAAACTCAGATATTATAAACACATTGGAGATTCCAGAGTGTTGGTTACTAAACACAATAACAAAAGGAAAATTACGCCTGTTTGGTCAAATTTTTTTTGGTAATGCACTTGAGAAATGGCAGACCAAGAAGACGATGGACTGACGACATTAAAGATAACATGAATACATCGCTAGAAAATGCAAGTCACATCGCTCAAGACAGAGAGAGGTTCAGAGAGTTCATTGGGAAGACAACGTTCTGGAATGAATACGTCACATGATACTTGAGAAATTTGGTACTTTGACCCAGTAGACCCACATAAACACTGTGATATTACTTTGCAGACCATAAACGAACTGTATCTAAAGCCTGACTTATTTGAATTTGTAAAAAAAATGAACTATTAAGATATTTCATACAGACAAGACAACCTCGTGTCGTGGTTGGCGATACTTACGCTACTGTGATTTTTAGTTATGTATCAGAAGATGACCTTAAGCTAAAAAAAAATTAGTGTTAGAGATAGGAAAGCACAACGGCGTATTAGAGACAAGAAAAATGTCGAGATAACCGAACTCCATGGGTTAATATTACTTAAAAAATATTCGATAGTATAATCGAAATGTTTTTTTAGTGTAAAGTATGGTCTATATCTAGAACATTTTACTATCGATTATGGTTAATAAATATACGATTTTCAAACATAAAGAAAAAGATATTATGTACTAGGCTCTTCGGCTTAGTCTTGGAAGGTCTTGTTTTAAACACCCTAAAGAAAAAAACTAAAATAGTGTCTACAGTAAATGTCGCTGTATTTTTAACAAAAATTAGGATGTATTGGATTTTAGCACAAGATATTAGTAGGAGATAGCAGGGAAATTTAGCAGGGCATAACCCTATAATATGGCACTTTAGCGTGGCGTAACAGGGAATTTTAGCAAGCATAAAAGGACATTTTAACAGGACATAGCAGGTTATGGACTTGTAACAGTTCATAGAACATCATATTGGGTCATGGACCTGCAATTATATGTAGAGGATCATAACATGTTATAGCAATTCATGGACTTGCAGCGGATCATAGCAGTTCACAGCAGTTCACAGCAGTTCACAGCAGGTCATTGATCTCTTGAAGGTCTTGACATGTCATAGAAGGGCATGGACCTGTCTATGTTAGGAAAGAATATAATAGAATGTGGAAATGTAGTATTATCTCTTCAACATTTTCATTTTTTCTGCTATGTTTTCTTAGTAGAAATGCTTCATGTGTATGTTTCAGTTATATTCTGTCTATTTGATGTTATATTCTGTCTATTTGACACCATATATTTTGGTGCATGGTGTGCATGTTTCGTTTTTGTCTGTATTTTTGAGATCTGAAGATTCAGTCGTATGTTTGGTTGGAGAAGTGACGTAACGGGAAAGTGTTGGCTGGATGAGAGATATTTCTGTCGTATATTTGGTTGGATGGTGTATATATATATATATATATATATTGGGTTTATTTGGTATGCCATTGATGTATATTTGGTACATAGCAGGTATTTTTTGGATAGTATTTGGTATATCTATGATATATGTTGTGTAAATATTTGATATAATTACTTTTATTCTGTCTATATGATATATTATGGTGCGTATTTGGCTTATGTTAGTCATTCTTAGTTGTATATTTTGTAAATATTTGCAATATGTTAGATATATTTGTATGTCTTTTTGTATATTTGGTAAGCACTTGGCGTGTTTAAACTATGTTCCGTCTATTTGATATATATTTTGGCTATGTTAGTAATGTTTGGGTTATTTTATATATATTTGTCTATTATGACTGTTTTGTAACTAATTAATCATATAATTTTTGAAAACTTCACAAAATTATCTCTTGTAAAAACATGTATACACTATTTCGACCCTTTTATATAAATGTAAATATTTGTCTAGCTCTATCAACGAACCAATAATATACATATGCTCGCTTGTGTGGCTAGCTAAAGCACATAGGGATAATTATGAGTATTTGTGCATATGTGAATATATGTCTACTTTATATGTAAATGATATCATTATGTCTGTATGTATAGTTGACTGTATACTAACAGTAACACACATTTTTTGTGATATGCCATTGTATGTCACTTAAATAATTATATATTATTTAACATATCTAAAAGCCTAACAAAAACACACATCAAGAGCCTCTAATCAGTTATGGATCCAGTTTTTCTTATATAAGATGATTTAATTGGATCTCAAGACAGTCAGAGGCTCCACAACGAAAAATATACGTCCTTATATCAGCTATAAGGACCTATGAGTTCTTTGTACCTCAATGTATCCTTCTATGACACAAATATATATATAATTCTTCTATAACAAAACATATCAGGTCTCTGCATATCCCTATGCCATATTGTATATCCTTAAATGAGCTATATAATAAGACATTTGTGGCCTCTGCATCTCCCTTTGCCACCTAGACTTTCCTTATATGAGCTGTAATGCATTGTGTGACTCTGCACCTCGCTGCACATCACTGTGTCCTTACAGTGTCCTTACATAAGCTATATGACAAGACCTGTGAGTTATCTGCAGCTCTATATGTCACCACGTTTACCTTGTCTGAGGTATATAACAAGAGCCGTGAGGCATCTTCATACCCCTGTGTCTCCTAGTGTTTGTTATAAGAGCTATATAACAAGAACTGTGAGTTCGCTGTTCCCCCTGTTTCTCCTAGTTTTTCCTTATGTGACAACCCATGTGAGGCCTCTGCGCCCCCTGTGCTGCCTAGATTTTCCTTACATGACCTATATTAGATGTCATATGGAGCTCAGCAGAAACTTGCATGGCCTGTGCACGACGTAGCGTTAAAGAGTATCCGAGCTTAAATCGTACATAGACTTTATATAAGACCTAGATAATCATTGCATTCGCAGTTTTTTCTTATATGTGTTATATTGTGTATCACAGTTTGTCCTGATATGTTATATTATCGTATCCAGCGTATCTATTGGATCCGGCAATTCAACATTTTGAAAAACGCATTATATGCTACTTTCCTCTTCCATGACTGATTGCACATTGACTTTCAAAAAGAAAACTTACTTCGAGACGTGATGTCCTAGTTTTTCCTTAAAAGCAGTTTATAAACTAGTTTTTCCTTAAAAGCAGTTTATAAACTAGTTTTTCCCTTATTTAATAGAGCTCTTGTTAGTATAGTATCTTGCCTGCGATAGAATACAGAGATATACCTCTATGGCTGTTGCAGACTCGTCATTTCTCTTTATCTTTTATAAGTGACGGAATCAATAGCACCAATATGAATGATGTCAATAGCAATGAAATCAGTTACAATAACACCCTCAATATATCAATTACAATGACATCAATCACAATGACATCAATTACAATGACATCAATCACAATGACATCAATTACAATGAGATAAATAACACCTACCATGAATGACACAAACAGCAATGACCATATCGTTAATAACAATAACAATAACATCACTAACGTGGTGCAAAGAGCACCGCACTGCTCTCGGCGGACCCAGAGATAGGAGATAACAAAGAATAGTACATCCTCGTGGTGCATCCTGGAAAGAGAAATACCGCTGCTCGTACTGATTATGGTTAAACCTTTTAGGGATCGTGTCTGTGAATATGGAGGTAGCAGATGGAAAGAGAATTGACTGCAAAAAAGACAGTCAATATCTCCGACACCACGGCGCCAACACATGCAGTGGCACTGTCGACACACAGTGACGCTAGTTAGTCCGGTCAGAGATTTGGAGTGGCGGCCAATGCAATTGACACGAAAAGACAGAGGCATGACGAGAGACGACAAGGCAGCACAGTACCAATGTGCAGCGCCAAGTACAAATAGAAAAGGTAAACGTTCCGAGGAAATAGGAACTATTTCTGTTAGCTCGAGACAAGCTTCTAGTTGCCGGTGTTCCTTACAGGCAGAGGCCGAGACTCAGTCGTGTGCGCCCGGCAAAGAAAGCAGCCATGGCCCAACTACATTGTCGAACTTTCCTAAACTGGTAATATGCACGCGGAGAGAAAGGTTTCCGTATACGATGGGCTCAGTCACAAACGGGACAACGAAGGCAACCCTGGCCCAACTCTCTGTCGAGTTCTTCCTTAAACGGAACCATGCTCGCGGATGAGAAATGATGCAGTATCCGATTGGCACAGGTACATAACGTCTAATTACACGAGGCAAGCTCATTGACTGTGGACATGTGCGAGATACACATGGACGGCAATCGTCTCGGCGAAGAGTCATTACACACCCTCGCGACCGTCTACAGATAGCAGGCAGTCACAGACTAGGAAAGCCCACTACCCGAATTAAAGGCATGATCAAAAGAGATGTGCTGGGCCTTGGATATCCAGACCAAAAAGTGAGTCAAATGTGATCCAAATAACACTGTTCAACTGTGGAACTAGCAATGCAATGTACTTCACGTTGCCCGGTGGAAATGACACGTTTTATTCGTTGTGGATATCAGAGAGCGAACTCAGATGAAGAATAACGACAATAATACTGACATACAAACAATGATATTAATAATATTGCTACTGTAGCAAATTATAATTACAGAAACAGAAAGAAACAGCACTATTCTAATTGATGACCAACAGCTTAAACACGTGAAAGAATTCACGTCTCTTGGAAACATATCATCTATTTGAAAACAACATCAAAGAAATCCGACATAGATGCAACATAGCATACCGGATATTTGGATTCATGTTTCCTATTTTCAAAAACGTATCTATGATCATGAACATCAAAACTGCACTTCAGAAAACGATCATCATAACATAACAATGCTACCAATGTCAAACGTGGACACTTACAACAAATTCCAAAAGAAAATTGTTACAATTGTGACTTATCTACGTGGAATCCTCTGAGAAACAATAAAAAACACAAGTAGAAGCGAAAATATAAAAAAAACTAACAAACACAACGACAATCCTGGATTATATCAGAAGACAACAGATTAATTGGTTCTTGCATGCTTCCAGACTGCCATCAGACAGTACCCCTCAAAAAGCATTACTATACAGAAACGATGGATACAAAACAATGGATAGACCAGACCTTGCAAACGATGGATTACAGAAATAAAAGAGTCAACGAAAACAAACATATATGAAGCACACAATAAAGCCATTCCCAGAGAACTATTCTACTCATGAGGCTGTAAGACATAAAACGTGAGAAGAAAGTGAGAAGAAAGAAAGAAGTATAAAAATGACATCAACAACACTGACGCAATAAATAGGAACAAGAATTCAACAACTTTAGAACAAAATCTCATTTATTTCTTCTTATATTTCTTACGACTTCAGCAGGTAAAATATAGTAATGTATATCAACAGGATATAATTGAATTAGGCCAACCAGACTGATTAGGGACTATGGGACTATGGGACAACACAGGGGACTATGGGCAAATACAAAGTTTGTAGGCAACTTTATAACATTCAAAGGAACTATTAATGCATTGCTTTGAAACATAAAAATAGCACATTCAACAAGAAAGTATCTAAACGTCACGCATTTTATACATTAAGATATGATGGTACGATTATCTGAACCAAAATTTCCGTTATTTGTTATAGTCACAGCTCTCATTAAACAAAATTTGACTTATAACTGATGTTGAAATAAGCATACATAACTATAAGAGATCATTTGTTTAACTACAAGTATACACAAAATGAAGCGCAAGCAGGGTTCAGAACTGGTAGAGGCACGAGAGATCATATATTTAACGAGGATGATCGTAGAGAAATGTATAACAGCGAATTACACGCATGCTTCATAGACTGCACCAAAGCATTCGACTGTGTCAATCATCATCAATTGTGGAAAATAATGAAGGACGTGGGTTTTCCAAAACACATTACACGACTAATAGCAGAGCTGTATAAAGACCAAGAAGCAGCGGTAAAAGTGGATTGTGCGAGATAGGAGAGGTTCAATGTACAGAAAGTAAGACAAGGATGTGCCATGTCTCCATACTTTTTTCAACATCTATGCGGAAAATATAGGACGACTACAGATACCAGAAATTAGATATGCAGACGACACAGTGTTATTAACAACAAACGAGCACTACCTACTGAACATAATTAGGTCACCCGAAAGGTTCAGTGAACCGCAAATCTTGTTCTTAAATTTGAAAAATAAAAAATAATGGCAACTGACAAAACTAAATCAAGACCCAAAATTAATATTGAGAACTGCAATTTAGAAGAAGTGGCACATTTTGTTTATTTAGTAACTAATATAACCCATGCGGGTGACTGCTCAGTTGAGATTAAGAGAATAACAGCAATGGCGCTGTCAAAATTAAAACAGATAAAGAAACTATGGCAGGGTACTAACATAAGAACCAAGTTGTGTTTATGAAACATGGACACTAAATAAATGAGTTATTTTTGCGCCTCCACTTGAACACTTACCTACAAACACTTCACCATATAACCATCTCTGGTACATGTGGAGCAAAAATTCACAGCCTGAAAAACGCGTTCGAGTCTGTCGTGCAAGTATTTCCGTAGAATGCATTGCATCGGTCATTTTATATTCGGTGAAACAATAAAAAATTCGACTTTTAATATGATTGTGTCTTTTTCTTGTGGCACAGCCGAGGCCACACATCTGGCTTTAGAACACAAGCTCGAGCTCCAATCACCCCTACGCTTAACGGTAAGAGTGGATCACAAACCACCTGGGGAAAAACAATAGACAATAGACGTATGTTTTATATTTACTTGTTTGCCCACAATAACACAACAAATTATTGCTTTAGAAATCAAGTTCGTGTACTTTTCGCACTGTATTGCACTTTCAAACTAATCTCTGTGCATATGTTCATGTGTAAAATTGTATCCAGATGTGTTGCAGTTTCATCTCAGTTCAATGTTTAGAGGTTATAATATATTATAAAGTTATTTATTGGTGATGAATCGTCATAATTGTACTCAGGGCGCTCACATTGGCATTCGATCTCCGTGGCAGATGACGAAGGATATGCTTGTCTTATTATTACAATTTATATTATGATTGTCTTTGTGGCTCGCAGAATGACTGCCCGCTTTATTTTACAATACAAATTATTTTTAGTTCTACTATTACTACGTTTAATGCTATATTGTCAAATCTCAGTCTAGATGTATTATCGCCCGTTGTGTTCACATCCAGCAAGCTCTCTAGGGACAGTTTCATCGTATGTTCTTTACCCATTGTCAATTCTCTGTCCGTTGTCTCGCTAACACAAATACTGGCGGTTTCTAACTGCTAAATGGATATTAAGTGCATTTTCATCATACTGTTAAATACATGCAGTGTACATGTTATGTACATGCAGTGCCATATAACTCTTTGATTTCAGAGCAGAGATATCTTACTCTGTCTGAGCAATAAAACATAGCAGGATAGATGTTTTATTTGGAGGGAGGTTGGAGGCAGTTTATTATGTCGTGTTTACCTTCCCACAACTGTACGGGGTTGATGCTCAACATTTCAGTTCGGTCATCTGGCGGGTGGCTGTGCTGAAATTTAAAAACAGAAGAATATAGTTTTCTATTGACTACCCAACCAAACTCATTAGTACGTATCTATACAAGTTGTTTAGAATCGACTTCAGTACACTTTTAGCCTGTTAATGTCATGTCGCTTTTTGTCCATTCATCGTTATCTAAACGTGTGAGCATAGATGCATTGCTGACAATATCTAACGGTAGATGATATGGTGATTTGAATAACCCCCAGCTGGTGGTATTCAGATGCAGCTCTCTGCCACTAGGCTACACCACCTATATATAAAAGATTGCAGTAGGACGTGTATAATCAAGGAGACAGAATTCACAATATAAAGAATCATAGTTACAATCCATAGATAAATTAACGTTTTGATCCTTAATAAACAGAGAGCTCAAGATGCAAATAATGTAACATTCCATGGCGCGTTAGATAAACATCATAACTTCAACAACAAAAATGAACACTAGTTAATATAAAAGAGTAATATAATACTGAAAGGAAAATAAACAGGAAAATTACTGTACAAATACTCATCATTGAGAAAGTAGAGGTTACTAACTGTATGCAACACAGAAACATGTATGTCTATGTGAATACGTCTATAGCACGTTTCACTAGCTTTGACAAACTTCAAAATGATTTGTTTCATCCAATATATAACGTATAGAAGTTACACTTAGTGTCAATTATTAATTCATTTTTTAATGCGAAGAGAAATGTACATTATGTTTCACAATAATTAGGCGGTGGCTTTTAATAAAATTGTGAAAAGTTAAGAAAGAATGACATTTGATGTCCAAATGTCCAAATGCTGCAGAGGACTATTAGGATTTCTAGATTTACTTTTAGAAAAATAGTGGTAGAAACCTTGTCTGTGAGAATCCTCATATAATTGCAATTAAAAGCAAATAAAAAGCGAGATTACAGAAGTGAGACGAGAATGTTATGATACAGTGTATTTAGAAATTTAGTTCACCACAGTACTGTGAGGCAACACAGTAATGAACGAGGATGACAATCATCTGATGGGACACCTATGTGACAAGTACCAAGCAGAAAAGGGCAGGACCAAATAATTGCGCATTCAGGAAGCAGCCTTCATGATCTTGTAAATAATGCTGAATTTATATTTGTTTAAACATCCACAGAATACTGATTATCATACAGATATCAATGACAAGATATTTCAAGATTGTATTATAAACCATGTACTTCCTTCACATGCCACATACCTCATATTCATACTCATATTCATGAAATCATCATATTCATACCATTATTTAAGAAGCCCGGGGATGCGGGCTATACAGAATATAGAACAATAAGTTTGACGAGCGTCTGATAATGGACAACGAACCATATCACAACTCTGTGGCACCAGAAGACACTTTTCCTAATTCATGAAATACTAAAGATGTAATAAATATTTGCCAGACCAAGAGACCTAGAGAAATAATTAGATCAATAAGGGTCAAGAATTGTAGGGCACTAAATGTCAATGACAATGTCAAGAGTATCTGACATGCAGATCATTTAAGACGTCATCTTCAAAAGGTATTATATTCAAACATGATGTATACTTTATAGTAATAATATGCAGAGACCTATCAACTTGCATAATCTATGTCTGAGGTGGTAAATTTTATTTTTCGCTACACAATAATTAGTATGCCGACAAAGATCAAATGATTTCATTTGTTTATAAAAACTTGATATGATGTACAAATATAAAGTATATATTTATTGGTTATAACGAAATATAACATGATATGCGAAAAATGTCATTAATACGTTAGATGGTTAATAAGATAATTATATTTGTTTGAGGACAGCGCTAATGAAACGTGATATAGCTATGTGCCGTTGATGCACAATTGTAATGCAGTTGTTAATTTTAGTTTTTGAAGAATAAATATATTTATAATGTTTATTACTTATATAACATTATGCATTTATTAAATTGGCATAGATGGAAAAGACACCAGACGGATAATAATAAATATTGGGAACAAACTCCGCCAATAAGGTGTGAAAACAGCTACTCATCATGCACATAAATTAGAAGAGGGGTAAGACAATGATATATTTTATCACCCAACCTATTTAATATATACGCAAAGAACACATTTTTAAATATATAAAAGGAATGCCAGGACAAGATCACTGCGAAATAATAAATAACCTGAAATATGCATGGACAATAAACACACAATTACAAGACAGTATACTTGCATTTGAGATGTGGATGTATAGAAGAATAGGGAGAACATCATCAAAAGAGAAGAAAACAAACAACGTGGTTATAGCAACACGTCGTATGAATAGAGAATTATTAAGGGAAATAAAGATCAGACAATAAAATATTTTGGACATGCCACCTTGTTTAAGACTTTACTTTCGGGTAAAGTCGAAGGGAAGCGAACAAGAGGTAGGCAGAGATACACATAGGAGAGTAACATCACCAGATGTAGATGATACAGTCTAGCTGAGTGCATCACCAAAATAAGAGATGGGGGTTGTTGGAGCCAATCTTCTCTGTTAGACGGCATTTGATGATGATGATGATGCGAAATGCGAAACAGGCTTGTGCTTTGGCTTCCACTTTCTTGGTCACAAGTTAATACTACCATAAAAGGTAGGTCTGATAGTGTAAGCTGCATATGTCAGAAGTTACTAAAAAAATGTATGATATACTCTTAGCTGTAAATACACAAACGATAGTCATCCTCTTTTAGTGGACACGATTCGCGAAAGTGTTAACTCAGAAGGTTGAGTTGGGGTATGCTTTCAGAAGGCGGTATCATAGTGTTCATTTACTAGTGACGAATGGTGGTTAATAGTTACACGTTCATCAGGAATAGTTAAATCAGAGGGTGGTTGTGATCAACGTGCATTTGGGTGACTGGGAACGTGTGGTGACTGACAAAATGAGTTTGGATTTATCGAAGGCTGATTGCACAACGAATTGAATGAAAGATGCGCTGATCTTCCTTGTTGTGGACTTACAGTGCGTTCTACGTAGACATGAGTTATCGAGGAAGCTGAAGATGAAACTAGTCTATTCTGTATCACAGACGAGCTGGTGACACATGTACCATTGAGAAAATCTGAAATTGAGTACATGCGTGGCTCTCCGCCGCAATCTTGCTGAATAGAAGCAGAGACGGGCAAACATATACTAGGTGTGGCTAAACCGTGGATGTGTGGAGATAGTTCCTGCTTGCTTCTACTTCGGTGTTGAAAGTTTGCTTTATGATTAAAATTGGTCTCATTAGCATCATATTTAAGAAGATTCGGTGGGGAAACCATGTCATTTATGCAGAGTCCCTTATAAACAGTATCCCCACTAGTAAATTGAATATCAGAATGTTCACATTGAGGAGTTGGGTATTGATACGTCTGACAATACAACTGCGAGTGTGCGTTCTGGACAGGCGAGTATGTCATGATCTGTTGGCAGTAACTAAAGTTCTGATGATGGGGTCCAATGAATGGTAAATCAGTGTTGCAACCAAGAGGTTGAAATGTAAACATTGAATACGAATCAGGAGCACAGCTATTATCGAAAGTGATAGAATTATCATGCAAGAATTGGTATGACTTAGAGTATGCTGACTCTGGTAGCAAAGTCCGTGCATTTAGATGCAGGCACGCGGCTACCATATTCATTGTGTTCTGAGATAGCCCTCGAGACAAGGCTTTTGCAAAACTTACGCTATCAGGTCTAACACCACATTTGAGAATCTCAGCAAGGACGTGTATATAATTACTTGCAAGACGTATTGTTTCAATCTTAGACAGCTTTTGAGTTGTGGAATGACAGGGCACATAATTCCTTAGTTCATCTAAAGCAGAGTTTAAACCATGCATGCGATTACGTTCTCTTGCATTGGCTTTAACTCTTCTAACATGAAATTTCCCTTTTCTATATTGTATTGCTGTTTTTTTCTTCTTTGCCCCTAGGGTGATCTGTTCACAGTCGACTATTTCGTCTAGACCTCGAAGCTCATTGATCTTTTGTGTAGAGTTTTCCGTACTCTCAAGCATGCCATTTTCATCTTCTATAGTAATTGAATCTGGTAAACCGTCACTCTCTGATGATAACATATCGTCGCCATCTTCATCGTATCCGTCTTCATCATAGGCATCGATGACATTATCAGAGATTATTTGGCTGTCGTTATCGTTGTCGCTGTGGATTGGCATGGTGTTTCCTGAATGTAGGAAATAGAAGAACAAGTAATTTAAATTATATATGTTATATTTTCTTAACTTATTCAGAGGTGCGTATGGTATACTAATCTATCAACATTAGTACCTAATATAAATCATATTTTATACATAAAATATGTTATATACAACTTACTATGCATACACAATATTTACCTGTGAAATATTGTGCCTACGCCTACAATATAATATTTTAATATTAAATATTTTTAAAAATTTGCAGAATGGTTACAATCATATTAAGTGACTAAATTTTACAAATCGATTACAATGACATCAAGTGACTATTTTTTTACGAAAAGATTACAATAACGTGAAGTAAATATTTTTTTTACATAATGAAAGCTTAACACTTCCATAAATTGCACAACCCGAGCATGATAACAAAATATAGACCCACCAACGATCTAAAAGACCTAGAAACAACAGAAACAGGTGTTCAGCCAGATTATATATAAAGCAAGATTATTCAAAATAGCATAGACAGAAAGAACAGTACCAGAAGAGTAGCTAAAACAGTAATTGTATCGTCATGGAAACACAAAGGTAGCAAGAAATCATGTGAATCATGTGGATCAGTGGTTCTTAGCCTTCCTAATGCCGTGTCCTTTTAATACAGTTTCTAATGTTGTGGTAACCCCCAATCATAAAAGTATTTTCGTTACTACTTCATAATATGTGTTTTCCGATGGTGCTGTAAAATTATCGTTCTACTCCCCTGAAGGGGTCGCTACCCAGAGGTTGAGAAGCGCTGATATAGAGGCATCTCCTTATTCAAGGTAAAATCTAAGCAAAAAGGAACAGAGAACGCGATACATTGCAGAACCACAGGTGAGTCTCGCCCAATTTATATTCAGAAGGGGAAAAGCTGTACTGTGTCATTCACTTTGAGACAACCAAGTGATAAAACAATTGTATATAATAAAAATTTTAGCAAAGTATTTTGTAGACCAGAAAAAGGCATTCGATAGAATGAAGTCAACGAACTTTGCTGACGATCACAGTCAAATAAAACAAATTTACACCACCTCCATCAATGCATTGCTATCGACATGTAAGGAGTACAACATGAAAATTTACGTAAAAAACAGAAATTATGAAAATCAGTAAGATTTTGAGAGATTATCAGAGCTGGATAATCACTGGAAATAAAAATATACTACACCAATGTGAAACAAGCAAAAGAGTTAAATATCTAGGCAACATTTATTTCAGAATGTGGAAGACTAGACAGAGAAACAATGTGTCAGAAAGAAAAGAAAGTGATTTGCCAAGTTTCATCATTACTTCTTCACCCAAAGAACAAGATTGAAATCTAATGACAGACAACATCTACAATTTATATACCAACACTCTGCTATCATTTTTACACATGGTCTCTAACAATTTCGCAGCAAAAGAAAATTGTCCTATGTGAAATGAAGAGTCTAAGAAAAGCGACCAATGGTTATTAAACTAGAAAAAAAAATGAAGAAATTAGAAAGAAATTTAGAGAACAATATTATGTATTGAAAAAATCAAAAGGCATCAAGCAAAATGATTTCGTCATCTCATGAGAATGACGAAGTACCTATCTATTCGCTAAACCCGTTGTTGTCTTTCAGCGTCTGTGGTAGAAGGGTTTTCTGAAGACGAAATGTTTATGTGCTGAGTATATTGTGGAAATTGTTGCCTCTTTTATAACCGTGGTACATCGTTGTTTTTTTTTAATCGGCCTCTTGGTCTGCCTTCATTGTATCTGTGTAGCATAGCTTGCTGTGGTATGCTGTCTGATAGTAGTCTCCTAATGTGTGCAAACCCATCTGTTGTCTCTTAATATATTCCAAAATTGGTGTGGTACCGGTTCTTTGTCTACTGTCCTCATTCCTCACGCTGTCTCTTAGGACTAAACGCAACAAGGTCTTAGACGAAAAATATGGCATTGAAACAATATAATAGGTTCCCACTCCTACGATAAGGCACGTGTAAGTAGTACAAACCATCATCCACCTGGAGAAAGACAATAGGCTTGACAATGTGTTTATTCAGTGTATGGACAATGTGTTTATTCATTGTATGGACAATGTGTTTATTCATTGTCTGGACAATGTGTTTATTCATTGTCTGGACGATGTGTTTATTCAGTGTTGGACTATGTGGTTATTTCATGTATCAACGATGTGTTTATTCAGTGTTGGACTATGTGGTTATTTCATGTATCAACGATGTGTTTATTCAGTGTTGGACTATGTGGTTATTTCATGTATCAACGATGTGTTTATTCAGTGTTGGACTTTGTGGTTATTTCATGTATCAACGATGTGTTTATTCAGTGATGGACGATGTGGTTATTTCATGTATCAACGATGTGTTTATTCAGTGTTGGACTATGTGGTTATTTCATGTATCAACAATGTGTTTATTCAGTGTTGGACTATGTGGTTATTTCATGTATCAACGATGTGTTTATTCAGTGTATGGACGATGTATGGTCGGAGGGGGGGGGCTATTTATTCAGTGTATGGATGATAGGGTTATTTATTGCATGTACAGTGTGTTTATTCATTGTATGGGATGTAGTTATTCAGTGTATGAACGGTGTTGTTATTTAGTGCATGGACGATATGGTTATTTTTTGCATTGACAATGTGGTTATTCCGTGTTTATTCAATGTATGAATGATGTCGTTATTCAATCCATGTGGTTATTCAGTGCACGGAGGATGCGATTATTCAGTGCATTGACGATGTTGTTATTCTGTGCATTGACAATGCGGTTATTCTGTGCATTGACGATGTGGTTATTCCGTGTTTATTCATGTATGGATGATGTGGTTATTCAGTGCATGGACGAAGTGTTTATTCAGTGTATGGAAGATATGGTTTTTTTTTTAAGTCTTTGGACGATGTGGTTATTCAGTGTATATGTTTTTTTTCGGTCTATAGACCACGTGTTTATTTAGTTTATGGACGTTTATTCCGTGTGCGATGTAGTTATTCAGTGCATGGGCGATGTGTTTATTCAGTGTATGGACGATGTGATTATTCAGTGCATAGAAGATGTAGTTGTTTAATGAATGGACGATGTGGTTATTCAGTGTATGGACGATGTGGTTATTCGATGCATGGACGGTGTGTTTATTCAATGCGTGGACGGTGTGGTTATTTGATGCGAGGACGGTGTGTTTATTCAATGCGTGGACGGTGTGTTTATTCAATGCGTGGACGGTGTGGTTATACGATGCGTAGACGGTGTGTTTATTCAATGCATGGACGGTGTATTTATTTAGTGCATGAACGATGTGCGTATTCGGTGCGCATATATAGTTATCAAGTGTATATACGAAGTGTTTATTCGGTGTATGGACGATTTAGTTATTCAATGTATGGATGATATAGTTATTCAATGCATGAACGATGTGCGTATTCGGTGCATGAACGATGTGGTTATTCAGTGTGTGAACGATGTGGTTTTTTTTCAGTGCATGAACGTTGTGTTTTTTTCAGTGCAAGGTTGCGCATGCGGTTGTGTCTGTGGGTCTCACCAATGGCTCACTAGAAAAACCAACCATGCAACAGAAAACCTTAGTAGATGACATGCCTTTATATTGAGGTTATCTTCTTATAGAAGCTTCATGGTACGTCATATATACAATCCCGTAGTCGATAACAGTTACCATGTTGTTCCGACAGGCCGACGTTGCGTTTAGGCGGCATTGGACTCGAAACACCATGGAGTCGAATAGCTACTGGAACAGAGGGCAGAGCACTTATGGGAATGCACCGCGTGCTATGAAGCCAGTTTTCTAATTAAGACAGTGCAAGGTCGATGTGTTTATACAGTGTATGGACGATATGTTTTTTTCAGTCGATGGGTGATGTGTTTATTCAGTGAATGGACGATGTGTTTTTGCAGTGTATGGACGATGGAAAAAAACATATATAACTACTCATATGCCCTTATTTCTACCCTTATTGTTCAGTAGTTAAAGAAGTGGATGTTCCAATGACCTATATCTCATGAAACCTTTAAGAAATTTCTTTTGCAAACTTTGGTAATAAAAATGTTGTACCCTGATCCAATCCACATCGTAGAATGATTGACATGTCTCATGTCAGTAAATAACTGTATCAAAATCTTGTCTAATTAATGATTAGCAATCTTCAGATCCATGATTGATTATAATTTGAGTTATATTTATATTCTCTGTTGTATTTATCTTTTATAACACCATTCCGTTGTAGATCCGTGTTACCTTGTAATTATCAGAAATTAACATTTGAAAAAGAAAAAGTATGACGTTCAAAACTGTATTCAACAGATCAGTTAGACATCTGATTATCAACTAATGTAACCAATCAAACCTTTCCTTACGTCAATCGTGTTTCCTTTTTTAGTGCATAGTGATGCGAATTTTCTTAAAACATCAAAAATTCCAATTATCATCTTCCTATTATAATAGGTAGTCACATTCAAAGAACTAAAAATTAATGTGTTCATAATTCTCTAGATGTCAAAATCGGTTCTGTAAAAAAATAAAACGTTTGTGGTCCGTGTCAAGTTATTAACTGGGCATAGTTATCACTGGGATCGGTATCTCAGTAGAGGGCTCACGTATCAAGCTGAATAGTGGGCATAGTTGGCGAACGGAGATGCAAAGGGAGATAAAACACGATCGAATCAACAAGGATTTTCTAATATAATATTATTGCCTTTTTTAAAACTGTTATCTGTGTTATCGTTTCCAAATCCCAAATCTTGTGTATGTTTCTGTTTGCGACAAGCTGTGAAGGAAATCTTCACCAGCACGTACGTCGATTTTTTAAAATTTCAAATATAAACTGCGACAGATTGTCGAGAATAGTTGTCGCTTCATTGGATACCCTTTATAGTTAGTTGCCATGAGATCTTGCTCACGAATTCTGGAATCTCAGCAATATGACTCTTCGATTTTTCTCGTAAAACGTCTGCATTATCAAATGTTTTAACACGTGTGAGTTTTTTTCTGTTTAGACTTCGCTATCTTCTCGGATAAAATAAGTCACAGAGCGCCTACTAAATAAATGGTTAAAACATTTTTTACTCTAAGTAATAATACATCAAAAACTACGAAGAAAAACGTTATAAGAAATGAAAATAACAAAGCGAAATCAGTCTGAGTAAAATATTAGGGCTGGTACTGGATTAAAATTTTCTTGTTCGATTAAAAGGAAAAAAAATGTAATCGATTAATATCAATTAATTATAACGCATATATAGATCCAACTACTTGTATCTGGTCTGCAACAATCCATGACTCAACTTCACAGTTCACACAAAAATGTTGTAGATTCAAACTGTAGCACTGACGTAAGTAATTTTTGTTTACGTCTGCACGTCTAAATAAATAATAATAATACGCGGGAAAAGTAAGTAAGTAGCAAACAACAACAAAATTATTAAGAAGCTAAAAACATATGAATAATATTTTCTTAAAATTTAATCATCAAATTCATTTTAATCGATTAAAATTTGTAACGATTAATCGATTAATTAATCATTAATTTCCACAGCCCTATAAAATATGTTAATAATCTGACCGAATAAAAGAATATAAATATTTATATGTAAGTTGCAGAAAATTGTATTATAACCAGCATTGTAACAAACGGCTTTGACAGGCCGACCAAACTAGGTGCGCTTAACGAGGGGCTCCTGCTCAAAGGGAAACACATGGAATATCTGCTCAAGCATGCGAAAGCCTTGACATGTACGGTTTAAACAATTGATGTATTCTGGCTGGAGGGCACTTCTCAGCAGAGCGTTGTGGAACGCAAATGGCTTTGTGAGACACGTAGAGCATCAAAGCATATCATGTTTTATCTTGATTTATCTTTCCACTGGAACACTGTGTGAGAAAGTGTGGTGGACCAATGGCGCAACACCTCCACACTTTAAACAAAAATTCAGCGTCAGTTATTATTCAACTATAATCATCCATCATCATCATCATCAACTTACACAAAAAATCATGTGGCGATGGAGAAGTGGCGAACAAGAAAGTGTAGATTACTCAAACTACAGCCACAACCCTGCACACAGGCGGCTCAGGACAAAAGGTCGCTTCCTATTTAAATTTACGGCAGAAATGGGATTCAGCAGCCCTCTGATCGACTGAGCAGCCTTATTCAGGATAGCTCTACTCACCCCCATAGCATGTGGAAGGGGCTAGACGTGTGGTAGATAATTCGAAGCACGCATATGATTCATTAGTCACAGTCGGGCACATCACAGACATCATCATCTGCATAAATTGAGTTGAATGATTATCGTCGACTTCAACGGATGAACTTCAGTATAACAGTTAGAATAAAAAAAAAAAACCGACATTGCTGCTCTTTAATGCCTTCGTATTCGACATAGAACTTTTACACTGGACTGTTTCCTGGCTGTCTGTCAACATGTCGCGCAACATGTCATATCGCTGTTACTATCGGCAATATAAGACATGTTGGTTAAATTAGGAATCAATCTTCTAGCATTTCTGTGACTAGTCACGTGATTTTATATGGCTGCTGACACGAATTATATAGACTTCAACCAAAGAAAATAATGGAAATGTTAATACGTCACTTCACTTTAAAAAGAGTATTCCTGATAGCCAACATGACTATGTAAGTTACGAAAGACGCAGTTGCATTAGAGATGCATACACATTAACATAAACAACAGTAAGATCTAGGAGTCATCGGCAAGCATACATGATACCTTCTTGAGGAGATTGTATACGTACAGAATTGTGCACCTATATAACTTGTAATGCATTGGAGGAAAAATGTAATGTAACAATAACACTAACAAGCCAGAGTCTGTTAGAATAAGATACGTCTTCAACAAGTGCACCACCATCTATTGTGCGACTTCCTTTCAGTAATATCAAGTATGACGTATGTCCTGTTAGCTTCTTGATTACAAATAATGATTACGATTACCGAACCCGAAAGTGAGCAAATTATTACTTCACCTAACTACCATGCAAGTCGAAAGATAAAACTAAGGAAGTTTAGGGATGTGGTTGGACATTCAGCCGCATTGAATGTCAAAGTCTAGGTATGAATATATTGTCATTTCCACTTGTGCAGGTAAGAGTCATGCGGGAAAGTTGGAATTGTCTGTCTTTGGCCATTTGGGTCGCATTCGCCATGGTCAGTCGTTGTCTGCTTAAGGTTTCTTTGATTGTCTCCACTCATCTAGTTCTTGGTCTTCCTTATGTCGTGTAGCACGATCTTCTGTTCGTGTATGCACGAAGGACTGGTTGCGTTGGTTCCATTCTCCTGACGTGTCTAAACCATCTGGTTTGCTCTCTTTCTATGTAGTCTTGACTTGAGATAAACCATATGTGCGTTTCTATTTAAAGTATGTATGTTGTATATGGAATTGTCTATCTTTGGCCATTCGGGTCGCATTGGCCATGGTCAGTTGGTGTCTGTTTAAGGTTTCTTTGATTGTCTCCACTCATTTAGTTACATTAGTCTTTTTCTCTTTACTGGTACCTTCATTTCTCCATCAATATTTTCTGGTGACATATAGCTTTCCTTAAAAATATAATTTCTGTTATCTTTCTTCGCTAGCGTCTTAATCAAGGGCCACGTTTGACTTTGGTAATACAAAGTTAAACACATTGTAAAAGTTATGTCAAGAAACTCTACCATAGAGTCTATGTGGTTCGTTCCCAGCTTGTGCTTAAAAAAAACAAAAACAAAAGATTCTTCGTACTCATGTTTCTCTTTTCATGTTTTAGTATTGTGGTTTACTTCTTACCTGCGATAGCTTGTAATGGGATATTTTGTGAGCTTCGTGGCTAATGCATAGAGAAATTTTATATGAGCTTCGTGGGTCTTAACCCACTTAATTACTAAATGATCATGTTTGTTTTCAATTCTTCAGCAACTTTAGTTTTCAAAAATGAGATTCCCTTCCAACGGTTAGATATTAAAGTTTGTTAAAGCGAAAGAATAGTATCAGCTAGAGAAAATGTTCACACAACAAAGGGAATGCAAATGATGTTTAATTTAAATACTAATTCACTCTTGCTCTGCCGTTCTGCGCTACTTTCTTCCTGAAATATAATTGTCATATTGACTAGCCACCATATCAATACGGGGCGCAATCATGATAGAAATCTCTTGGGAGAGCGATAATTTCAGACTGGTAGAAACCAGAAACGACCTCATATGGCAGAACGTGATAAATTTCAATGGAGCAATGACTACATTTGTCAGTTTGTAGATGCAGGAAATGTTGATACCAAGTGTACATGAGTCATTCAAGCATACACGAACAAAATATGTATCGTTTGTAGGTGTTGGTGACCATCACCTGTGCCCGATTACCCAACAATTAGAGTTAGACCATAGGGGATGTGCACAAATTATTCCAACACAATTTTCCCATATTTGTTACCACTTCCCCCCCCTTCCCATGTATCTTTATGTCAAATTGTTTTAATACTGACTCCCCCTCCCCCTCCTATCTGCAAAGTGAGCAGAACCTCTCTCTCACAAACTTCTCGCGCAGAAAATATATCTTATATTTCACATTTTAGGAAATTTTTTCCACTTTCTAATAACTTAATTAGTGTATATAAACAGTACTGTTGGCGTCAACCTTTGTCTAATCCGATACCTCCCCCCTTTATCAACAAATGTCAAACATTTCAGACTCTATCCCCTCTCTAATTGTCGACGTGTTTTATGGACAGACTCATAGTATATGCAATCTTTTAGAAATCTAGTGGCAAGGGATGACTAAAATATTTGAGTTTATATATTTAATAATATTGCGTTATATATTATTTGTGAGGGGACTATGCGATTATGATTAACTAAGGTATATAGATTCTTACGGTCAGAAGTTACGACGTATTCTTCATTATTTATAACTCTTATAAAACTCTTACAGGAGACCAAGATGACGATGGACCAGCGACATCGAAGAATGTATACACATGTCCCTGGCTAAAGTAGGCCTGTTTGTCCGGGACAGAAAAACGGTCAGAGTATTCACGATGAAGACAACGTTCTGAAAAGAATATGTCACTTGATATGTATCATATCAAGTTGACGTAAGTTGACGTCACATTTTTCTCTCACACACACGTTCACTCACTTTACAGACCTTCTCTCACAGACACATCACTTTTTCTCACATACACACTCTCTCACACATGCACACAATCTTCTCACACACACACATACCCTCTCTCACGTACACAGTTTCTCTCACATACACATATTTTTCTCTTACACACGTGCCTTCTCTCACATACATTATCTTCTCCAACATACACACCATCTCTGACATACACATCTTCTATTGTATATTCACTACTTTCACACACACGCAACTTCTTTAATATACACCATTTCACTTGCACAGCATCTGTTCTGATATCGTCATCACCTTCTCCCACATACAATCACCTGCACTCACACATTACCGTTTCTAACACAATCATCACCGTCTCTCACAGACACATCAAATTTTCTGACATGCACTTCAATTCTCCCACATTATAAACATTTTATCACATACATATAACCTTTTATCACATGCACATCTCCTTCTATTTGATATGCAATACCTTATCTCACATACACATAACCTTCTCGCATATAAACATCTCCCTCTTTCACATAAATATCACCGTCTCTCACATATACTCTGCACATGACGTGGTGACAACAAAAGCATGTTACCTTTGTTATGACGGACTTTGTTATGACGGACTTTGTTATGACGGACTTTGTTTTGACACACGCCACTTTATGCAATTTCCTTATGGAAAAAAAAAATATTGACAACTTTTTTTAATCGAACTGAATGACTACCTTCATTTAGCTGAAACTGTGATTTGTTTCTCTTGTATGGTGATTTTTTAAAAAACAACTCACCTTGTACATGAGGTGGCAACAACAAGGGCTTGCGGCTTTATCACAAAAAGCCACTAGCTATCTACATGCGAATTCCTAATGAAAAATAATGCGGTATTAGCAGTTTTTTAAATCTAATTAAATGACCACATTCATATTCGATAGTCATTGAACTCAGTGAATCGTGTCAGATTCTCGTCTTCGAACTGAATAGCCACTTTTATATTTGTTAGGTATGCAGCCATTTACCTAAATGACACACTCATTGTCAGGTACACAATCACCAAACTGAAAGATACAATCATTTTTGTTAGGTAAACAGTTATCGTTCTGAACGATACCTACATATTTGTCAGGATATAGCCATTTAATCACTTTCATATGTTAGGTACACAGTCATCGAACTGAATGATACACTCCATTTTGTCAAATATTCAGTCATTGAACGGTAATATCAAGAGAGAAGATACTACTGAATTTTTGGAAAACCTATCAGATGTCCTAAATAAGTTTACAAAGACGAGACACGTCATGGGTTATTTCAACGGGAGGAATAGAAAGGAAAAGAACAAAGTGTGAACACTGTTTATGCATTTTCGGGGATACAACAACATACCAAAACAATAACGGGAAAGAATTGACCAATATATGCCTAGAACATGGACTGCTAATAAATTATTTTTACCATCACAGACGTAGCCACATTCAAGCATGGTATAAAATGAACAACTTACTACAGTCATCCGAAATTGATTTCGTTCTCGTTAGACAAAAGACAAACATAGTTGCAAGTGCGCTCCCAAACATTTTTTTCTGTTATTATTACTGAAAAAAAATTAGAACAAATAAGAACAACACAAAGGAAAGAAAACATAATGTCCGGAAAATATTATAAACTTGAATGCTCTAGAGGAGGTAGAAAAAAAGTGCTGAACTGTATAAAGAAATGACTAGTGCTTACGTAAAACACAGGTTTTTAGAATGTCCCACTTAGACACGACGGACTATCTCTAAAACTAGAAGGTTATGATGTGCAAGCAAGAAAACATACAAATAACAATACACAAAACATAATCAACGTTTCTAAATAATTTTTCAAGATACGCACAAAACATCAAAAGACAACGAATATAAATGATCACAATACACAAACGTGTCCAACCGAAATATGGCTGTGAGATACCAGAAGAACAGGAACAGGAAGTATATAAAGAACGTAATGGGTGGAAACGAGACGAACAAAAAAAGATGACGTAAATGACCGAACAAAATGAATAAGAACAAAGAACACAACATCCGAGAACTAGAAGAAATCACTGACTAAAGAAATAATACAACTAAGATAAAGCGTGTCGAAAATGGACGGAAGTCAGGGCTCAAGGATACAGTGCACGAACTCGCCCAACTACACTCGAAACCACAAGACATAATTATATACACAGATGGCTCCGTTAACAGAAATACAAATAAAAGCGGTTAGGGTTTTGTTGCCTACAGAAACGGCGTGAAGTTGGTTGAGAAATCTTCAGCATATTTTACTGTCACATCGAGCATGAGGATGGAGATAGAGGGAGTTACAGCAGCTCTTATTTGGTTGATAACTGATACATCACCACACTCGGTAATACTCACAGACATCTCAAAGCATGTTGCGCAAGATAGAAAAGTCAATGCTAAGAAAAGAATGGTGGGACTTATTGAACAACTCAGTTGTCCAGAGCATTACATGGATATACTGCCCTGGCCATGCTGGCGTCAGAGGAAACGAGAGAGCCGACTTATTGGTAGGCAATGCGGCGATAGACGACACATTTCTGAGAAGAGATAAAACAGACTTAATGAAGGCAGTAATAAATTCATTTCAAGATGAAGATGATGTCAATGACGTTGAGAACGTACACATTCAGAGAATGTTAGAAATGGGAATATCTAGAGGTGAGGGAAGGAAAAGTAATTTTTTTGGAAAGTCTCGAAGATCACACAATCAACACCTGACTGGGACTGAGTCTACATACATTGGGATGACTGCTGGAGCGGAGGGCGAAGCACTTATGGGAATGCCATTTTCTAATCAAGAATCAACTCCAAAAAAAGACGATTTTCAAGAGCGTATCTAGATCTAATATCTGTGGTGCAGGATCTTATGGCAGTGACCAACAGCACAGATAAACAGCACCATGATGGCGTATACGTTGAAGTGTGTGGCAACAGGAGTAGGTGTTCTGTGCTTGATGGCATGATCTTAAGCTTGATCGCTCAATCTTAAGCCAGTTTCACCGACGCACTGCTTGCCGCAGCATTTACACATGATCACGTAAATATCAATACGGAATTCACATGTAAAGACCTATTGTTGCTTTGTTTGTACTATTGGAGGAAGTTCAACAGAAATAAGAAGCCCAATGGCAGGCAAAAACAACCTTCAGAAAAATGGAAAATATATTGTGTAATATGACCTTGTCATTAAATGTGAGAAAGATAGTTCTGCGGTGTTATATAACTCCTATATTAACATATGGATGCGAGTCTTGAACAATAAACAAACTAGAAAGTGGGAAATTAGAGGCAATAGAGATGTTGTTCTATAGAAGAATGCTGAGAATATCATGGACTGCCAGAAAAACTAATGTGGAGGTGTTGAAAGAGTAAAATGTGAAACGCACCTTAATCAATAATATAAGAAAAAGACAAAACTTCAAAAAAGGCTATTTCATAAGACATAGAGGTTTGGAGAACATTTGGCAACCAGAGAACCGGGAGTACTAAATCAAGAAATAGAAGGGGTTTTAAAACATAGCCCAAGTATTAAATCTCCAGGGGAAGTGGGTATACCAAGCGAAGCAATACAACAATGTAGGAACACAGGAGTTCAGTGGCTAGCCAGTTTATTTCAAATAGCATGGACAGAAAGAAAAGAAACATAATACTGGAAAAAAACAGTCATTGTACCACTATAGAAAAACAAAGGCTATCATCGTCATTAGGTAGGCTATCCTGAACAGGATGTAGCAGTCATCACATGCTTTAGAAAAATCTGTTGATCTTGAGACAGTCTTCCTGGTTCTGTTACTGGAACGATCAGGTGATCTTTGATGTCTTGCGTCACATCTTCATCTTGGTCTGCCTCTTGTTCGTCTCCCTGGTATCATCCCTTCCATTATGGTCTTCTCTAGACTGTCATGGCGTTTGATATGGCCAAAATATTGTAGTTCTTTGGAAAGACACATGCTGTTTATCCAGTTTTCATTTACATTCATTTCTCTCAGGATAGCTAGTGTGGTGATCTTTCTGGTAAATGATATTCTGAAGATTTTTCTGTAACATTTAGTTTTAAATGCTGCGATTTTATGTTTCAGTTTGTTGGTGATTGTCCAGAATTCACACCGTATTTGGTGATTGTCCGGGATTCTCACCGTATATTGTCAATGGGAATATGCAAGCTCTTAGGAATGTTAGTTTTGCTGTTTTCAGCAGATCAGCCATATGAAAATGGAATAAGAGAGAATGTGAATCATATAGATGCCTCTCCTTCTTAAGTCTTAAAGGTAAATCTACGCCAAAATAATAGAACAGAAAATACGATACATTGCATGATCACAGTTGAGTCCCGCTCAATTTGGCTTCAGAAGAGGAATAAGCTGTACAAACGCGCTAGTAATGCTGAGATAACTACGTGGAAAAGCAATCGAATATATTCAAGATCTAAACAGAGTATTTGTAGACCAGGAAAAGGCATTCGACAGAGTAAATAGAGCCATTATCTGGGAAACCTTCGACAACTATATCAACAGAGGCCAGCTGTCAGAATGATCATCATCATGTGACATATTCTTTTCAGAAAGTTGTCTTTATAATTGATGTCCTGAACCTGACTATATCCTGTACCAATCTGCCTGTCTCCTCCAATGATAACTTCCTACAGTCTTTGATATCATCTGTCCATCTCCTTCTATGTCTATCTCTTCTTCTACTTCCCAGAATTCTTCCCTCCAAAATGCGTCTCTTAATGCAATTGTGTCTTTTTATAGAAATTTGATTAATTTTTCATGTTGGACCCTGTCAAAGGCCTTGCTGTAGTCTATGAAGCAAATATTGATAGTCTTTTAACTTCTATATATTTATCTATCAAAAGACGAATACTAAGTATAGCTTCTCTAGCTCCTTGTTTTTTCTAAAACTCAATTTCTATTCACCGACTCCAGTGTCTATCTTGTTTTTAATTCTTTAATGTATTATCTTGAGTAGTATTTTAGTTATAAGAATCATGAAACATTGCTATATATTCTGTAAATCCACAGCCCTGGGCTTCTTAGGTGGTGGTATGAATATTGATGATGTCTTGTCTTCAGGTATGTGGCCTTTTCATACATGACATTGCAAAGTTCCATGATAGTTTGTACACCAAATTGATTCCAGAATTTTTGTCATGTCTGCTATTATGTTGCCGGAGCCTGCGGCCTTTCCACATTTTGTAGATTTTATTGCGTTTTCTATTTCTGCTTTCAGTATTGCTAGTTCACCATTGTTGTGCAAGTGTAGGTTTTTTGTTCCGCTAGTCATCAAACAGTTCTGTCACATAATCTGTCGATCTTGTAAGTGCTTCTGTTTTATGAAATATAATTTTGTTCGATTTTATCTTTAATTCACTCTCACTTTTAGGATTTTTCGTATTTGTAGCCTGCCTAATCTCATTATGCATTTCTTTTGTCTTCTGTTGTATTGATATTTCTATATCACTGTATTTTGTCTTTAGCCACTGTTTTTTCGGTGTTCTGCACGTGTTACGTATCTTTGTATATATAATATAACACACGTTATGTATTATTTATGGTCATGTTGTTCTCCTCCTGTATAAGTATTTCCCCTCTGTAATTTCTTGTCCCTAGTCCAAATTGCCCGCAATGTTCCTGTGTCTTCCTTTCCCTATTATAGGCACTAGAATTTAGACATGTAAACAATACAAAGTTCAAGATGACAATGACGTTCTTGTAAACATGTAGTCATGGAAGTGTTTTGTTGAAAAGGGACGGGATATGAGAACAGAAAGAAGCCATTTATTACACGAAAACAACATAGAAATACAACAAGGTCTAAACCAACACAAATATAAACAAATAAATGTTCAGAGTTAAGTACATATGGGTTGAAGTTAGAAAACTCTAAAATAAAAGTATTTCCAAGAGCATACATAGATCTGTCATCCGTGGTGCATGTTTTTTATGCAGCGACATGGATATCGAGGTCACCATGATGGCGCAATTGAAAAGAATGTCGACAGGTTGGGTTCTTTGTGGTGTCATATGTAAATTATATGCGAATGCTGCGACAATAAGAATATAGGTGAAATGGTCTTACGATTGAGTGTATAAGTAAATTCAAGTATGAAGCAAGAGGATAAATTAAAAATTCTTGAGACCAACGGGAATTGAACCAGTCCGTTCTGACTGTACCATATCTTGTAATCATAAATAACATATTTTGCTTCCATTTTGCTTCAAATACCCATAAGAAGACCTATAGACGATTGGTCCATTCTAACTGACTTGAGTAAACAGTGTGAATGTCTTGACAAAACAGCATTTTTTTTAGGTGTGTTGGATATGCGGTTATTCAAACACAGAAAAACCCGTTTACTTTGGTTACCAGGCGATTTGGTTCCGCCAGAACAGACTGGTTCAATTTTCGTTGGTCTAAAAAATCTTGCTTCCTACTTGAATATACTTGTAACTACAATTATTTGAAGCAAAATTGTACTGTCCATATGTTATTACAGCGGCGATTGTTCCCATCTGAAAGAAGAAAGGCAGTAAGAGGGACTGCACTAAGTATAGAGGCACATCACTCTTAAGCCACACATGAAAATTTTTAGTAAGATACTAGAGAAGAGGATGCGCACATATATAGAACCACAGCTCAATAAAACGCAAATAGGCTTTCGGAAAAATAAATGCTGTAGAGATGCAATATTCGTCCTCAAACAATTTTCAGAAAGAGCGACGGAACATAAACAAGATTTATATTAGGCTTTCGTTGAGCAAGAGAAAGCTTTTGACAGAGTGGATAGAGCACAATTATGAATAACATTACAGACATATGGAGTTCCACAACATCTGATAAGCCTATGTCAGAGTATACACGCCAATAGTCAATGCGAAGTAAGAACGAGCGCAGGAACATCCGATTATTTTCATATCCACTCGGAAGGGAGACAGGGATGTGTACTATCCCACTACTGTTTATAACATACATGGACCAAATCTGCAAAGTAGCAAAGAAAACGGAAGAAAACAACTTGAAGAATAACTTAAATTAATTGCTATTTGCAGACGACCAAACACTAGTAGCATCATTCGAAGAGCAACTACAAACACAAATAGACAGGTTACATCAAACACGCCAAACCTTTAACACGAAGATAAAAATAGAAAAGACCAAATTAATGAATATAGGAAGAACAAAAAGAAGCACCAATAAATACGAGTATGTATTGGAAACAACAGACTTAAACAATGGCAAATCACACCAATCTTCAGAAACAAAATGTAGATTTAAACACCAAAATAACACTATTCAAAACTATTATTATGCCAACGCTGTGCTACCAAGCCAAACATGGACAACGACAGCACAACACAAACGTAAATTAGTGACAGCGGAAATGGCATGCTTGCGCAGCATCCTATGAATATCGTTAAGAAACAGGGTGCGGAATTAGGACATCCGACAAAAAACCGACACCACCCCAAACTTAAAATACATAAAGAGACAACAGATCAAATGGTTTGCACACACAACAGATCAAATGGTTTGTACACATCAGCAGACTACCATCAGACAGAATACCACAGCAAGTTATGCTACACAGATATAGCGAAGGCAGACCTAGATGCCGACCATGAAAACGATGGACCACTGAAATAAAAGAGGCGACAAGTTCCACAATATACTCAGCACACAAGGGCGCCGTCTCCAGAAAACTCTTCTACCACAGACGCTGAAAGACAACAACGGGTTTAGCGAATATATAGATAGGTATTTCGTCATTCTCATTAGGTGACCAAATCCTTTTGCTTGGTGCCTTTCGATTTTTTCAATTCATAATATTGTTCCTACTCATTTCCTAATTTCTTCATTTCTTATTTTTTTCTAGTTTAATAATCATTGGTCGATTTTCTTAGACTCTTCATTTCACATAGGACGATTTTCTGATGCATGTTGTATTTCTGTTTATGTTGTTTTCGTGTAATAAATGGGTTCTTTCTTTTTGCATATCCCGTTCCCTTTTCTACAAAACCCACTTATATGACTATATATTTTACATGTACGTCATTGTCACCTAAAACTGTATATTATTTACGTGTCTACATTCGAGTGCCTCCGTGGTTGTAGCATTGTTTTTACTGTTTTTAAATTGTCTTTTCACTGTTTGTTTTGTATATTCTTGACAAAGACCTAACGGTTGGAAACGTTGAAAATGTCTTGTGTATTTTTATTTTTATCTTTTTAGTTTACACCCCATAACCCACTAATGATAGTCTGTCAGTTGTGTTAAAGCAGAGGTCGGGAAGTTTTTTTGTGTCTGATCTCTCATATTTTGAAAAGTAATTATGTGAGAGCCATACATTATGTTTAAAACTAAAAATTCAAGTATAATGTGTGCATTTTGTGTAATTTAAACACTAAAAGTACAATAATTATGTCTCTGAATTCTTTTTAATAACATTGTTATGCTGTTGCTAATCAATAATGAGCGTTTCTTACCATTAATGCGACTACTGATGCTGAGCTGCAGTAGACTTTAGCTCATTTGTAGAATGAAATATTGATATGCAATTAATATGTAGATCAAAGGAGTCAAAAGAAACATTTTCTTATAATCGAACATTTGTCTGCGAGCCAGATGCAGCCATCAATAGAGCCACATCTGGCTCGTAAGCCATGGATTCCCGACCCAGTGTTAAAGTGAAACTTTACAAAAACCTGAATTCTGTCTAAGTACTATAGAAATGAGAGAAAAATATGAAGAGGAATTAAACAGCACAATCAACGAAATGCTGTTTTCTGATGATTAATGTCATATAATGCTCTTGCTATGTGGAGAATATCTTGATTTTCATATGAGGTATGGTTATGTGCTTCCAAAAATGATTATAAAAAGGACTGTAAAAATGACTATGACTGATTATTTTGTTGCACGAGATCAAACTGTTGGTGTATGAACTAAATGGAGGGGTGTAAAGGGTATCGCATTGCTGCTCTCGTGCGGACCCAGTGTTAGCAAAGAACTAAAAGTACCTTCACGTGGTGTACCCTGGTAACAGAAATACAGCTGCTCTTGTTGTATTCCTGGCTAACACTTTTACGCTCGTATCTGTGGATGAGGATGCTAGTGATGTAATGAGAATTACCTGCTGAGAGTCAGGAAATATTTCATAAACCTCTACGCCATTACGTCCAACATCACTGTCGGCATACAGTGATGCAAGGCATCTGTGCATTCCGACTCGGCCGGCTTAAAAAGCAGAAACATTGGAGGGGGACCAATATCAATGTCCCTAACATACGGTAATCTTACGAGTACACACAGAATCTAGAATAGATAACACACGTTAGAGTGCAGCGTTGTGTGTGAATCAGTGGAAACGAAGCTTTAGTCCAGCACGACAATAGTCCAGCACGAGACCGACTGGTCGAAGAGCTGGTCATGCTCGAGAACACTCAGTAGCCACCCAAATCTTACCATAACATGTGTCCCATCACAACTGACCACATTAAAGTAGGAATCATGTCTTCAAGTAGACTCAAGTATTGGATACGCCAACAACTTGAACATGCACTCCTGGGCATGGAAAAACAAAACATTTAATACAGTTCCCTATTGAACACAGGACATGACATTGAACAAATTTCGGGAAGTGTATTGTTAAAATATCTGACCGAAGTAGTGTTGAGACTTTATCTCGGGACACTGCGGGCAACGTAAAGTGGGTACAAGTCTCTAAAGACATCGCAAACCATGCCCAACTATACTATCGTCCGTTGCCCAGCAGGGCTCATATAAAAATAATTCAGTTCAGTACCCAAGGGCCCCCTGTGAAGCTCTTCGTCCAAGATTCGTATTTTACCTACTCCTTTGGGTAATATAAATGGCGAAGAGCCGAAATATACAGACCGCGCCTGACAATGGATTGGAAGGCTTATCTGCAGTGCAACACAGGGAAGCAGATTCTCAGAGCTTTCATACTTTCATAGCCAGAAGACTCAAAACTCTTAGCAGTAATCTACACTTTGAGATTCTACTCATAATGGATCTAAAACGTAATTTTAAATACACTATTAGTGTAATATTGCGGTTAAAACTGCGTACCATATTGTCTATCCCCAGGTAGCTTTGAACAGCTGTGAACAGACAGAATTGGAGAGATCTGACCTCTGCCCTATGCGCTAACTTCAGCGCAAAAGGAAAATGAATGAATGAATCCCCAGGTGGAAACTGGTTGAGAGCATTCACACTTTCGGTTAAGCGTAGGGATGTGAGCTGTAAGTTTCTGTTCAAGGCCAGATGTGATGTCCCAGTCATACTGAGTCCGTGTTTGCGGAGGGTGGTCGTGATGTTATCGGTCCATCTCTTTCTCGGTCTTCCCTTTGCTCTCTATCCAGATGATCGATTGTTATAAGCTCTCAGTGGAGAATAACAACGTTTACCAAAAACTACTACATGTCAGCGATTATAAAGTCTACAGAAGACTAAATATTAGCGATTGTAAAGATACAAGAACTGTGACAGCAATTCTTCTTCTTAGAAAAAAATCATAGAAGCATTGTTTCCAATATAGCCATGCCATCTACTTGGGATTTGCTGTTGCTAGTTGCATGATTGGTGTGCTTCAGACCTTCAAATTTCCCGCATGGTGAGTCTTGACACATAATTATATGAGTATTTTATGTCTTGCTTTCTCTGATTGTTTTGAATGGATTGTTTTAATTTTGAGATTATTCACAAGTGTTAAATGTTGATTGTACGTCACGCGTAATAACATTTCATATCCGTTAATCGCAACACAATATGTTAAATTACTGGCATATACGCTGGAAAGGTCTATGCTTTCATGTGTGTGAATACATCATATTTTGTGTACCTGTCTGAAGCGTTATACAAGGTATGATTTATTTCATAATTTAAATGTTCCCGTTATTTTATCGTTACTGTACAGTTTATTTGTATTTGTATTTTAAATATTCATGTTTCTTTCTACAGTAAACATAACATGTTTCGCCAATATTTTGCACTGACAAGCAATTAATAAATCACGAATAACAAAAAGGCTACCAAATCCCGCATAGCTAAACTTTGTACTAATCACACCTAACCAAAAAAGAATTACACATCACAGCAACATACCAAATCAAATCGCGCCTAAGAAAAAACGGTACGAATTAAGACCAGAGACAATGTTCAAACATAACACATAGGAAAAATGTGACAAAGTAAAGGCTGGCTAATAAAGTTACTCATTCGCACTAGATAAGAAATAACTAAATCACATTTGATAGTGTTTACCAAATGGCAACAAATATAAGAAAGTAATGTGTGCTTTACTTTCAGTATAAAGTAATATTTACCATAAGTCATGTGGTAATAATCTATGCATAATTATAATCCAGCAATATGTTCAGATGTACTTACTTGTCTATAATGAATTAGGCCTATTTCCTACTATCAATTAAATATAGGCCTGTATCATAAAACATGTTAAGTAAGACACCAAGTTTCTATGTCCTTTCAGACGATGAAGCAACATTCAGTGTAGAAAACAAATACGTGCTGGCAAATAGTGAGGAGATATCCTTGCCTGCTTCAGATATCCATCCTCGTGTTCCACTTCTTTTCATCTTACAGACAGGTTTATAAAATCATTATATTATAGAAGTCATGGCACTAACAACTTTTTACAACACTAACCTCTGCACACACACACACACACACACAAAATTGGGGGGGGGGGAGATTAAACGCATGCGCAGAGAGGTTGATTATTATTAAAATATTCGTAGTAGCCAGTAAGGTCGCTAGATATGCCTGCTCCCATCTGTCAGTATTTGTCGTGAGTTTTCCCTCACGGTACCCAAAGCCTTCCCTATCTCTCCTCTCTCCCTCTCTCTCTCTCTCTCTCTACTTCTTCTACTTCAGTTCTGTGCCAAGCAATATTATCAATTGATTTCGGTAAATCTGATATATACAAATTTAACAAATTTCGCATTTATTTCTACGATGACCATCCGTCATTTCTAATTGTGTTCTTAATCTGGAATACGGGACTGTATGGATACTCCTCAAAAAGAATTGGAGCAGTTGAGGGATGGCCCGAACAATAAATGAACAGGTTCACAATCTTTGTCCGTGAGCACTGCCAGTAAATTTGTATTAGCAAACATTGAAACGTGGATTGAAAAACATACAAAACAGTGAAAAACAGTGTTACTCTTCGATCCCGTTTTGGATCTCTCGTGTCAAAGGGTTCCGGCGAGTGTTTTGTTGGTATTTTGTATTGTTTCTTAACAAGGGGCGTGAATCACCTCGGACCTGGAGCGTGTGCGCTGTAGTGGTCACTCAAAAACTGACCGCCTCTAGCGACCACGAGAACAACCTGTCCCGCCTATTTCAAAACAAATTGTGAAACAAACAAGAGATTTATACAAGGCACGGAAATTAGAATCGCTCGGCCGCGGATAGGCCTACAGAGTCGCCTGCAAAACCCATTATTATTTGGAATGAGTTGACAGAATGACCATAGACATCTATTTTACAAACGGTCATCGTTCACATTCTAAACAGAAAGTATCAAATCAGTTTCTGTAGTAGGGATAAATCAGCCAGTGTAGGGTAAAAACCCTAAACAGGAAGTAGGTGGCTGGGGTAACACAGGGCAAAATGTCAAGAAATACAAAAATAGGTAGGTGTGTTACCAAAATGAAACATAAAACAACGTAACAACGAGATACAGAGACAGACGACGTTTCGACTATAAAGCCTTCATCAGGACAAACAAATGACCACAATAAAACAAGTCTTACATGGAAACAAATAGGGTTATAATGAGGACAATAGCAGATAGGTAATGAGGGAAGAAAAGATGTGGAAGCATGACAGGTGAGAAAAACGTATGGGGAGAAGTTAGTAGTAAGTTGGGAGGAGAAAATACACTGAAGAATGTGAGATGAACAAAGGAAAAGATATGGTAGCAAGTAAATTACATTAAAATAAAATAAAAATACTCACCTCAAAAGTGGCAACAGAGAATGAATGCTACAGACAAGCAATCATGATGTAAGGGAAGAGCAAAATGATAAGGTACGAGGGATCAGGTGGGAGAGAGAAAAGATGCCAAAAACGGCAGGAACAGAAGAGAATGAGCAAACAGCAGGAAGAGAATATGAGCAGATAATTGTGATATATGAGAATAAAATAGTAGTAAAATAACTTAACTGATGCAGCGACTAGTCTATGGTCCTCCCATGTGAATGAGCACACGCATAATGGCAATAAAGTAAAGAATGGACAGTGAAAGTCAGATTCCTATCAAGGGTCATGATAGCACGTATTTGTACAGGTTAGAAAAATAAAGATATGCCACAGTAATAGACGGTACCCGAGGCGCCGAAGTGAAAAGAAAACACACCCGCGAAAGGTGGAACAATGGAAAAGACAATATCCTAGTTTGGTCACAGCGCATACCAACTGATGAGAGTAAAGGGGCGTAAGTAAATAGCCATAGAGAAAGAAGACAGAGTATAAGACAAATGCAGAGCATAAAAAAAAAAAAAAAAAAAAAGGACGTGGTGGATCGACGAAATCCCCTAGACGGAGATACGTCACGCAAGAAAGTGAAGTGCGGGTGGAGGGAGCCCAGAGGTCACAGGGAGGGTACAACAAGGGAGGGTATGGGACTATCACGGGGAAGCACGTCGTGAGATGGTATCAGGCTGATATAGCGAGACATAGGAAGAGGGTGCCGGAGATAAGGGCACCAGAGAAGATAGGGAATAAGGAGACAGGAAAAGAAGACCATAGCGGGAGGAGGCAGACCCGGAGTTACAGCCAAATCATGTGAGGAAGTGGAGGGTCGTAGCATCGTAGGTGACAAAGTAAGGGTCATCTGTCCACAGTGTCGTAGTAAAAGGAGGTCGGTGTAGCAGAGGTTCCAATAAAATGTGACGGAAGATGGACCAAGGTCACAACCACAACGACAAGTACCTTGTAGGCCAGGTGTTGGGAAATGAGACCGGTCGCATAAACCGAAGATGATAAAGGATGAGTTAGCCGCACGTCGCAACCCCTATGTGGGTATTGCTCGCACTGTACACTAACTCATCTATGGGAACAACGATCAAAGGACAGAGACTCTGGCCACGATACACGATCCCTTGGTTTGGGGCATGCACCGTGGGGAGCGAAGTGTCCGATGAAACGAGGTTCGCATCTGTGTGAGACCAACCGTACGTTGCAACCCGTTTGGGGGCGTTGCCCGTACTGCACGCTGGCTCCATAAATATATATGGGGGAACCACTGCATCCGAGCCATCCAAGTCGTGTGAAGCAGGAAGCCTGTTGGCGCTGCAACGTCTATTTATTTTTAAAAAAAAACAACCCAACAACACATTTGTCAGTCATCAAACAGTCACCACATACCACATGCTACGTAACTGTATGGGTGGCCGCCCCAATTGATAAGAAAGTGGCCAGAAGAAATATGATAATAGGTACGTGGTGTCGCCCACGGGCCACAGAGTATGGCACAAGAGAAAGAGCGGACATAGCCCTAAGCAATGGAAATGGAGAAAGTAGACAGAGTATGACAAAGAATCTAAAGGAGAAGAGGAGGATGAATCATGGGTGAAACAACCCGTAGAGAGAGAGTAGAGTGGGGTAGCGAGGGGATACAGATCAACCATCAAACCGACGTACCAAACCGCAACAGACCCACCCCGGATGAAGCTGCACCGGTCCCAGTACCATGGCGTAACCACCCACCAACACACCAATCGCAACGTGACATGTCACCGTAGCCCCAAACCCTGGGTGGGGGCCCCGGCCGAGCCACCACAATAGAGAGCAACAGTATCAAGGAGATGAGCAGGAAGAAATAAGGGTAAGGTAAAGATTGTAGGAGCAGCAGGGAGGCAGAGCAGGGGGGGGGCAAAGGGGGGGGGGGTTAAGAGATTATTGAAAGTATAACTGGTCATTGATGCCATGGGGCTTAAGAGTGCCAAGGTTGAGAATAAGGCGGTTCTCTAATGAGAAACGTTGCCGGTCACCAGAGTGGCAAGAGACCAGGCCAGTGACCTGAATGTCCTGTGCCCCCCGGTGAGAATTGCTGTTGAAGTGGAGGGCCACCGGAGAAGATCCACAGTTACGGATATCCCGTACGTGTTCGGCAAACCTAGTGGCTAGGAATCTACCCGTCTCACCAATGTACATCAGGTTACAGCGTTTGCAAGTTATCACGTACACGACGTTACGGGAGACACAGGAAAAAGTGTGATGGATATGAAATACCGATTTAGGAAATCGGATAGAGGAGGTAAGGTAGACAAACGGGCACGTGAGGCACGGGCGGTGGCACGGAGAGGTACCGGTAGGAGGTCCCGCCGGCCGGAGGTGAGAGTGAACCAGAGAGTCCTGATCCCTCGTACCATCTCATTTTGCTTTTCTGTAGTAGGCCTATTCGAGATTTGCATTAAACAGATGCATAAAACAATATTTTAAAAATATTGCAAATAAGAAAATAATATGAGTTACGGCAAAATGATTTTTGTCTTAAAGATAATTATGTTCATGCAAGTTGTTCACCTCAAAACGCCGATGCGATTCAATAGATTCCGGCCTAAACTTTTTTCATGGTGTTCTCTTAAGAATATTGAGGAGCATATTTAACCACTTATAATTGTTATTATACTGAAATGAGAGTTTTCTGGCAATATTATATTCTCAACCAAATTTTATTTTTATAACCCGGGAATGGGCCACGCTCACATTGTACATGTCGTATGTGTGCATGTGTGCGTCTGCATGCGAAGGGCTTATGCGCACCTCTGTAAATGACACAGGTCAGGACAACAAAAACAATTAAGAAAGTTGATAACTACATACACTATTTGTGCATAAATTACTGAGATTTGTTCTTAAATCGTGTATAAGTCTGTGAGTGAATGTCATGTTCTCCAGCGTAATTGTAACTGCGTGGTTTCCTGTCCTACTATAATATACTGTAGAAGCCATTATCAAAATGTAGAGTTTATTGGCTTACCGGCACAGTGGGTTAAACTAAGTAGCGATTTATATGCTTAGGAAGATAAGAAGTTAATATATGCAGACCAGCAGATTGGGGGGGGGGGGTTATTCAGTCACCTAATTTCCTAATACTATCATAATATGAGGTTCCACAACATCTAATTAACATGTGTAGAAGTAGTTACACAGGCAGTCAATATGCAGTTAGAACTAGTGTTGTGCTTCCAGATAAAGTTTACATACACACTGGAATGCGACAAGGATGTGTTCTATCTACCTTGTTTTTCATCATAATTATTGATTGTATATGTAAAATTGCAAACACCATTTATCAAATCGGAACATAATTTATAGTACTAGAAACTTAGCCAAAAGTTGGGTTAAAAAGCAAACGCTCCTCCCTCTTAGCAATTTCTTCACTAAAAAGATGGTTTCGAGTGTAGTTGGGCGTGTTCGTGCACCGTAACCTGGGCCCCGATAATGCGGGATTTACATATAAACTAAACAAGCTATAGCTTAGGGCCCCCACTTTCTTGCGGCCCCCAATTTTTTTTATTTTCCTATCTATATATTCTTAATCGTTAAAGGGCCCCATATCTCACATAGCTTAGGGCCCTATCAAGTCTAAATCCGGTCCTGACACCCGTCCATTCTTGACGCGCTTAATCTAGTTGTATTATTATTTTAGTCAATGATTTCTTCTCAGTGCCTATCTCCACCCATTCACTGACCTTTCCCATTTCTTCCAATTCACATACTCTTGGCAGTGTGTCTTCAGCCTCTGTCATCCATGATCTGCCACGCTTGATTCGTTTTCATTTTGACTAGTCTAGACGTTGTTGTAATGGGTGGTGGTTATATTATGTCACTTAAGTTACGACCTAACTTCTGCTACCTGATGTCGCACTCTAATAATGGGGAGATCAAGCATAAATCTCATAGCAGAGATGTGTGTATCTAGATATCTCTAGTACACCCAAATACTGCTCTTATTGCCTCATTTTGGGCTTTTTTTAATCTATTGTGTCTGTGACAGTGTTAGTAGGCCGAAGCAGTAATCCATGACAGATAGAATCATCACTTGTAGAAAAAGAAAAATTACCCATTGCTGCATGTCGAAGGTCGCCATAACCTTGATAACACTAATCCATCTTTTAGCCTTATGAATCATATTTGTGACGCGTTTGTTGAATGAGAGACTTCTATCAAAGATTATCTCAAGATATTTAAGGTCCTGTTCTATGTCAATGAATGAGACCAAGCTACTGACAGCTGGCAGTGTGTCATTGACCAGATTATTATTTAAGGAGTACCAGACGACTTTTGCTTTCGAGGGATTGATCACAGCGCTGTATATTCTGCACAATTTCGACGTTTGGTCTAGTCCACTCTGTACGCTGTCAGCGATATCTGCCCTGTTCCTGCCCATATTGTATAGTAGGATATCATCAGCGTATGTTAGAACTCTACAATTGCTTGGGATTTGCAATTGAGAAATTCTCTACGTATACACATTAAACAACACCGGGGAGAGAGAAGATCCTTGTGGCAGACCAGGTGCTATTGTTCTGATCTCAGACGTTCAGGATCCACACATCAGAGCAACTTTTCTACAGATTAGCACATTCAGTTTATGATTGAGGGATGGATATCTTGTTCCCTTAGCATGTCGAAAAGATAGGTGTAGTTAACTCTTTTGTACATATCTTCCAGGTCTATCGCTGCAACTACAGATTCTTCTTTATTCTGAAAACCTTCATAAACTTCATATGCAAGAACTGCTGCATCTGTGGCTGTGTCTCTTCTTGCTCTGTATGCAACTAGGTTATTTGGGAGAACGCCTTTTATCTCTAGTTCCCTGGTTACACGTCTAGTTTTCTGCGCATGCGGTTGCATCTGTGGGTCTCACCAATGGCTCACTAGAAAAACCAACCATGCAACAGAAAACCTTAGTAGATGACATGCATTTATATTGAGGTTATCTTCTTATAGAAGCTTCATGGCATGTCATCTATAAAATCCCGTAGTCGTAACCTTCGATAACAGATACCATGTTGTTCCGACACAGGCTAACGTGTTGTGCTTGAACTAGTTACGGGCACGGCGTGGGTGGGCGGAACAACAAAGAAATCTGTTGCAAGGGCCCGAGTTGTGCCCTAATGTCGACGTCTGTTTAGGCGGCATTGGACTCGAAACACCATTGAGTCGAATGGCTGTTGGAACAGAGGGCTTATGGGAATTCCCTACGTGCTGTGATGCCAGTTTCTAATCAAGAATCAAGAACGTCTAGTAACAATCCTTTCCAGAACATTACCGTACATTCTACCGTGTGATACTGCGACAACTTTTTATATCCGTAGAATCTTTGCCTGGTTTTGGCACGGGTATAAGATAACTATGAAGCCACTGTTCTGGTACTACTCCTGTTTTCAGAATCTCATTATAATCGTATGTCATCTTAGCTAACATGTTATCCACAATGTCCTTGAGTAAGCAGTAACTGAATCCATCTGGGCTTGGAGAGCTATCGGTTGTACTCTAAATAGCTAGTTGCACTTCAACATCTGCAAACTGGTCTTCTTTGGCCCTAAAATCCATGACGGATGTCTCCCTGATTAGTTTGTTGAATATATCTCTCAAAGAAGTCTCTACCTTTCATTTCATGAAACCTGATGTCACTGATGTCAGTATTATCCTGAGTCGTCCCTCACGCTTGTACTGGGTTTCGTTTCTGATCTCCGCTTCATTGACCTATGCAGCTTCCAAAACTTGTGTAATGCTTTATCCGCCGTGACCTCCTCAGTTAATTTTTTTCGAACACATCTTCTTTGCTTCTTTGGCAACTTGTTTAAAAGCCTCAAATGTCTTCTTCATTGCATTCTGTGTCTTCCGTTTATTACTGAGTGTGATGTTTGCTTTTTTTCTAATGCGTTGCCAATCCTTGATCACCTGCATTTTGAGTAGCCATATTGCCTCTGTCTCTTTAGTCCACCATGGAGGCTGTTGAAACTTAGGTCTTACCTACTTGCGTCTCTTAGGCCTTCTTCCCCAAGTCGCTAAGCAGTGATTCTTTCGTGAGCGCATATCTAAAAGAGTGGTACATCTTGATCAATCTATCTTGTCGTCCTTTCGAGAAACATATGGAACATGGCAAATGGTTGTTTCCATGGTATTTAAGATGTGTCGGTCCATGACCTGACATCAGTGCGTGGTCAATTTTGAAATCTGAGTCTGTATCTTTGGTTGCTAATCTAGTGATGCTCACGCATTTCGGAAGAGTTAGGTCAGTCTCGAGAAGCGCTTGATTTAAAACCAGTCCCTGAGGGTTGATCTTTGGGTTTTCCCAAGAGACATTGCGTGCATTAAAATTCCCGCAAACTAGAAGTATTTCTCCAGGTAGATGTTCTAGTTCGCTAATGAACTCACAGTCGTCGGGCTTAATGTGAGAGCAATTTTCCATGTAGATGTTAACGATATTCCATCTTCTACCGTGTAATGTTATCTGTATTCCCTGCAACTCTCTATTTTCTCTATCCCACGCTGTTAAATTCAATAGTGTGTTGTAATCCTTGCATAACGAGAATGGCTCCACCGTGGTGTATGGGCTTGCAGGATTGATGTAACACACGAAGTCCATGAACTTCAACTGTTCAGTCTATGTCTCCTGTAGTATCATGATATCGAAATCATACAGGAGACGTTCTAGAACTGGGACGAGCTGCTTAGCGTCATTGCAGTTCCAATATCTAATGTTAATTTTATGTTTCCAAATTCTATCGGTTTTCCGTATGCATCTCTACCTTTTCCTCCCTCTGTTGTTCACACCGCGACGACCTTGTTTTCTGACTTGATGGTGTTCCGACTATCATGGCACATCTCTGGCCCTTGCGACAGGTTTCTTTGTTGTTCCGCCTACCCACGATGTGCCCGTCCACAAACTGTAAGGGCTAATTTCTTGATAATTCTTGTAATGAATTGTAAAAATCTTAAATTATACCGACCTGCATTAATTCATTAGGCAAGCTTTTGCGCACATAATTTTCGCCTTTCATATAGCATTGTGATCCCCGGCAAGTGGTACATTCAGAATATTGTTGACATGAGCTTGCGATCTGTCATTTTGACTGCAGACAGACGTTGTCGCAGTTGTATTATTGAGAAATCTCGACTTATGTTTGTCTATGATCGCCTTCCTCATTGAGTTCTTTAGTTCAAGTGCAATGTCGGCCTGTCGGAACAACATAGTAACTGTTATCGAAGGTTACGACTACGGGATCCTCAGGAAAAAACGAAATCACAAGTGCATCAAAGTAATTGTGACCGCTCATGACGCCATCTTTAACCTTAAACCATGGAACATATGCTGGATAGCGAATTTGCTAATCTGTAGAAAAGTAGCAATACTGTACGGAACTTGGACATCGCAGATCAGAACAATAGTACATGTTCTGCCACAAGGATCTTTTGTCTCCGGTGCAGTTTAATGTGTACACCTTAAAAACTGTTTAATTGCAAACCTTGGGGTCTTGTAGAGTTCTAACATATGATGATGGTATCCTTCTATACAACACTGCAGGAACAGAACAGAAATTGCTCAAAGTGTACAGAGTGGACTAGATCAATTGTCTAGTTTGTGCATAGCACACAATGTTGTGATTAATCCCGCGAAAGCAAAGGGTATCTGGCACTCCTAAGATATTATTATATGCAATAACACACTGCCAGCTGTCAGTTGCATGGGTTCATTCATTGAAAGAGAACAGGATGTTAAATATCCGGGAATAATCTTTGTCTCTCATTCAACAAGCATATCACTAATGTTATTCAGAAGGCAAATAAAGGGATCAGTTCAGGGGATAAATTCGGGAACAGTGGCTGGATGCAGTGAAGAATTCATGTATGCGTAAAGTGACTTTCATTTTTGTGCCGGGACATGCGGGAGTAAGGTAATGAAAAGCAGATACGTTGGCCGTACACGCTGCCACTACGGCTGTTGGTGGAGCGATGGATCGAGCAGGCACGAGCAAATCACTGCATAAGTTGCGATGACTTGTTCTATGACTAGAATAAAGAATTTGATTTGAAATGTGGTTTCGCTAGAAACCACATTTAAGAGGTTTCGTGGGCAAGAAATAATGATGGTCAATCAACTGCGTACTGGGACCATCAGTCAACGTGTAATGGCGGCTACACTCAATGAGAGATCTGAGCAAATATGGACTTGTCCAGAGTGCAGTAACGATGATCCAACGACTAACTAACTAACAAACTAACTAGGGATCAGTGTCATCAAAGTTTTGACGACCACGGACATGCAGCAATGGGTACTTTATCTGCTTTTACAAACGGTGGGGATATATGTCATATATTATGACCTCGGACTACTGACACTGTCACAGACACAAGTAGATAGATTGGACAAAATCCAAAATTAGGCAATTAGAGCGGTACTGGGTAATACTAAGGATCCACCTATCACTACAGAGAGATTTTTTCTCAATCTGCCCAGTATTAGAGTCGACTTTACTCACCAGAATATACTCACCAAACATTACACCATCGTCTGGATGAGACATAGGTATACGAATCACGTGGGGTATGTCATGGATGGCAAAAGTTGAAGACACACTATGAAAATAGAAGAAGTAGGAAAGGGCGGTGAATTGGAGTAGGTAGATATTGAAAAAAAAATCACTGAATAACGTAATAATTCAACTAGACAAATCGTGTCTGAAATGGACTGGTATCATGGCGAAATTTACAACACAAAAGATCAGCTATACTCTAAACCACAAGACACAATTATATACACAGATGGCTCTGTCAATACAATAAATACAAATAAGTGATGTTGGTGTTTTGTTGATTACAGAAACGGCTAGAAATTGATTGAAAGATCATCTGTATACTTTACTTTCACATCCAGCATTAGGATGGAGATAGAGAGCGTTACAACAGCACTGAGATGGTTGATAACTGATGCATCAGCTCACTCGGTATATTCACAGAATCTCAAAGCATGCTACGTTAGACAGAAAATACCTATTATATAACGTACTAATGTTAATTATCAATGAAAAAAAAAATAAACATAAGAACAAGGACTTTTTTCCACGTTTTGGTCGGTAGCTGACCCAGCGGTCCATGGGCTCATGCTAATGATACTGTATGATATTGTATGATATTATACCCAATGATATTGTATGATATATGCATGTGTTTGCGAGCTGATGTTTTGTTCCATATAAGGTATTCCATTTATCTGACCTTGGAGGCAGAAGAAGGATGCATTTTATCACCAAGCCTATTTAATATCTACACAGAGAATATCTTTAAAAATATAGAAGAAATACCAGGACTCAAGATCAATGGGAAAATAATAAACAACATTAGATATGCAGATGACACTGTTCTTTTAGCAGAAAGTGAACATGAACTACAAAGACTAATAGATCAAGTCAATAAATCAAGTAATGAATATGGACTGGATATAAACATTCAAAAAACAAAAACCATGATAATCAGCAAAAACACAGAAGAACAGGAGGTAAACATAAACATACAGGGAGAGAAACTACAACAAGTAAAACAGTATCAATATCTTGGACACATAGTCACAAATGATGGCAGATGTGAAACAGAAGTTAAAAGGAGAATAGGAATGGCTAAAAGTACCTTCAATGACATGAGGAAATTATTAATATCTAAACAAATTACAAACAAGTTAAAAATGAGAATTATAAAATGCTACATCTATTCCATTTTAATGTATGGCTCAGAAACATGGACACTAAATAAACAATTAGAAGACAAAATTGATGCCTTTGAGATGTTGGTATATAGAAGAATAGGGAGAACATCATGGAAAGAGAAGAAAACAAATAAAGAGGTGCTAAAAACACTTAATATGAAGAAAGAACTACTAAGAGAAATAAAGATCAGGCAAATAAAATACTTTGGACACATTAAAAGACATGACACGCTATTGAAGACCTTACTTGAGGGTAAAGTCAAAGGGAAGCGAGCAAGAGGTAGGCAGAGATACAAGTGGGAGAGTAACATTACACGATGGACAGGTTACAGTCTAGCAGAGTGCACCACCAAGACAAGAGACAGGAGATGTTGGAGATACGTTGCAGCCAACCTTCGTTGCGGAGACGGCACTTGATGATGATGATGATGGAGGCAGAAGCATTTTCCTGACGTCATCGAGTGCTAGACATTAAAAAAAGTCGTGAACAACAGTTTCAAAGGGATGTGTGCATAGCCGGCACCCTGGAGTATGTTGTGGTTGTTTTCTGCTCAGGTCATTGTTAATATGTACATGTTTTGTGCGCAATCGGAAGGTGATACTTTGGTCTTTCCTCCCATGAGGTTGATGCTGTCATTAGGATTTGGCTGGTCATATATTTATACATTTCCCTCCCAGTGTTTTACATGGACCATCTGTTCATCCAATTTTCTTTGTTCACAGTTTGTGTAAATGGCTGTTCTTGTTTAGCTCCCATCTCTGCTAGTCTGTCTGCCTTGTCATTGCCAGGTGTGTTTAAGTGGCCAGGAATCCACTGCACAACAATGCTGACTTCATAAGATGTAAGCAGCTGGTTGGCATGGTGATATATTTCTACCAGCTCAGGCTTACAATGTCCATCACATTCTAGTGCTTGAAGAGCGGACATAGAGTCTGAAAATAACAATGTTTTTTACTTTTGATGGAAAGGCATCAAATATGGTCTTCAGGTGGTACACGGCAACTTCTAGTGCTGTTATTTCAGCTTCATAGTTACAACATCTCCCCACAGTCATCAACCAACTCATCAATTGTTTTGTCTGGATATTCTATATAGAGACCATAACCTGCTTTGATGGTGGCTTTGAAAGCAGACTCCTAAGTATAGATATGGATCCATTGTTCTGTGTAGGTGTCTATTGTTTTCTATGTTGTTTTGATAAGACTTACTGGGTCGGAACTTGTCGTTGCATTATCTCTTAATTGTGTCTTGATTTCCTGCAACTTAAAACCTGATTGTGGTGGTAAACATTTTTCTACTCTTTGCTGTTCCTGTCTGTTGTCTGGGAGATGATATACGTCTTTTATTTCATTGACATGGCGAGAACTTACTTTGCTTTATTCTGTGGTTTAGTTGTCAGTTTTCTACAAGGTGTTTATTTGGATGGTCCTTGTTCATTCTTTTGCTTCTTTCTTCTGCCTCCATTGCAGCTATATATCTTCGTATCTCAAGAGGTTCTACATTTGTGTGTATTTCACATGCAGTAGCTGGTCTAGATCTCATTGATCCACTAATAAGGCGTGGGGAATTTGTTCTGCACTATGTCTTGAGATTATACATTTAAATTGGAATATGTTGTCAGGAGTGCACTGTTGTATTCTTAATCAGAACGTATCATATTTTGTCAAACTAGGATCTTTAAAAAAAAACACATGAACATTAAACAGAAAAAATCAAAATATACATGTGATTATTTGGAGGCGTCTTTCTTACAGCAAGACCATCAAATAATGCGGCAAGCTTTGAAAGTATGTTGGTAAGAAAGTATGAAAAGACGACAGTATGTTGAATTATGTAATTTCATAATGATTACGCACCATTGACATACAGAAATATAGATTTAAGAAAATGAGATACTAAAAGTAATGAAAAATCACAAGTAAAGGTGATAAATCTGATCGAATGAAAGTCCAACGTAAAAGATGGAAAAAGCGAACACAGACCGCACATCCAAGCTAAGTATTGTGTATGTGGAAAACAACATGACGACAAAAGCACGGTTGGAGGACACAATAAGTATGGTTAAGATGGAAGGGAATGAAAATTAAGTGGGGGAATATAAAAACACGATGCATAAAAATGGTAGCAATAGGCTACCAATAGACGTCAAGACTGGGCGGTGAGGGAAATTGATAGGAGGGATTAGTAGTTGAGAGCGCTGGGAAATAGATGATGCATTTAACACACACAAAAGACCGAAAAAAGTAGGAATGCTGATTATATATATATATATAATGACATATTTTTTCACAGAAAGTTGTCTTCGTCGTGGATACTCTGAATGCCTCTCTGTCCCAGGCAGGCAGGCCTGCATTGGTCAAAGACATGTTCGTACATTCTTCGATGTCGATGGTCCATCGAATTCTTGTCTTCCACTTCTTCTCTCACCTGGCATTCTGCCCTATAGAATCAGACTTTCGACACCTTTAAGAGTCGCTTTAAGAGTACAAAATAATGTGGCTTCCTTCTTGTGATGGTATTTAGAAGCCACGCTTCATTTAGTTTCAGTAATTTCAAAATTTCAATGTTCTTCTTTTTCTCTATCCATGATATTCTTAATATATTTCTGTAGCACTTCATTGAAAATGAATTTAGTCTTTTGGATATTGTCTTGTTTTAAGTCAAAGTGTCGCAACCATATGAGTAGTAGTGTATTGTCTTCATGGAACGACCCGCGAGTGTTCCACCAAATGTGCTGAGTGTGCAATCGAATGCGCTGAGTGTGCTCGCTCATCCAATATGGTGGCAATCAATGCCATATCCAATAAAGAGAGCGGATCACGACCTGTCGCGTACCGGCGCGGGCGAGGCGTGGTCCCGATATCGGCGGCGCGAGCGGCGAGGTCCCCGACCCAGATAACTGGAAAAGGGGTGGGTGGTAGTGGCATTTTCCCTTTAGTGTTTGTGATAAAGATAACGTCTATGGAAAGTTACAATGAATGAGGTCACCATAACCAGGTCATACGGTGGGGGTCATATATACCTCTACCATATTTAGATTTAGGTCAATAGCACTGACGTGTGTGCCACTTGTGTTTAACATGGAAATTCTGACCAGAAAAACACCATAAAACTTTACGTTACATGGTCAATTAACCCACTGGTAGGACACGGAAACTTACAACGAAAGATGTCAGCATTATCCGGTTACGCTGTCGGGGTCATCCATAACACTACCCTATTTATATCTGGTTCAAACTGTACGATTACATAACACAGACGCATGCTTTTCCACAAAGAAAATGGGATGGGAACTTAGAAAGAATAAGGTCAGCATAACCCGGTCACGCGCTCGGTGTCAGCAATATGAATGACCTATGTAGCTCTGTTTCATTGTGTTGAATCTCAAATTATGTTCCGAAAAACATTGTAAATCATGAGGCTACACGGTCAATTAGTCATATGTTAGCTCACGGGCTATTTAAATATATGCTCATTAGCGTACTTTTCCACAAATTAAACGACACTGGAATCTTAGCACGAATGATGTCAGCATAATCCGATCACGCAACATAAAGGCGAATATCCTTTATCTATCTTAGCTGTCTCTGTCTGTATATAAGCATTATAAACATGGTTGGTGTCAGAATTTAGGCATTTCGTTTCGTGATCATGCTATATTATTATTAATGATATTGATATACTGATACAAATGCTATTTAAATTATAAGTTTAAATTTCAAACAGTATTTTACAAAATATTTTCAAAATATATAGTCGAGATATTGACAGAGGATATCAGCAGCGGTTCGTAATAGGGATATCAACATGGCATTTCAGCAGCGGATCTTTACAGGGGATGTCAGCAGCGGATATCATATGGCTATATCAACAGCGGATCTTGACAGGGGATATCAGCAGCGGGTCCTGGCAGGGGATATCAGCAGCGGATCTTGACAGGGGATATCAGCAGCGGATTTTGACAGGGAGTATCAGCAGCGGATCTTTCCGGGGTCTATGTATGACAAGTCTTAGTATTGTCTATTTTACGATTAGTGATAAACGATGCCATTTCATAAACAGAAGCTTGTAAAAATGATGTATGAAGTTAGTGAGAATTGTTGGCATGTTTTTTCGTATAGCATAATAATTTAGAAAACGAATACAACAGGGAGTTTACCATATGGAAATAAGTTCATTGGCACCATGTTTTGTGCCTAAATGTCGTGAAACGCACAACTGTAAGTATAGAAAGAAACAAATATTGTCTTTGATCACACCAAAAAGTGATACCACCAACTTTCATAGATGTGAAAACGTGATAAGTGATGAAGGCCAATAGATAAAACATACCAAAAGTTGTTATGTTGTTAGTGGTACTGTACTGAAAAATGGTGTGTCGTATGGTACCATAACTTAGCCATCTGATAAAACATACCGAAAAAAACTAAAATCAAATTGCCCCATTACGATAAAGTAATGAAAACATCCAAAATCAGTAAAGGTTCGGTCTCTACCTTTGAAAAATGATAACCATTACTTTTGTCGAATAGAAATATGTAATACGAACCCTGTTGGTCCATAAAACAACTGCAACTTTTCTGTGCAAGTCTAGAGAAGAGGCAATATAGTGCCTTTACTCGGTGCGAAAATTATGAAATGTAGTTTGTCTAGCCGTGAAAAATGATAAATGATTTGTGCTTTTAGTGTACAAGGTCTGTAGTGTTGTTTTATACGGTGTGATAATTTAGAAATATGATAAAACATGACGTTTGTCAAATGGGAATGTGTTAATAGTTCCTTGCCTTAATGTGAATGTGATAAATATGAAGTTTGTTATATGGAAACGTGTAATATGAACCCTGTTGGTTCATAACAAAAGAAAATATGCATTGTAAGTCTAGAAACCCTTTCCCAATGTCTTTGTGCATTGCAAAAAAAAGTGTTTTAAAACAGCTTGTCTTGCTGTGAAAAGTGAAAATTTGCCAATTAAAAATATTGTTTATTAATAACTCGAATTGTGTGGCAACCTCGAACCGTGTTTGATAATAACTTGGAATCACTCAACTGTAAGGGGGGAGTTAGAGAATGTGCACAGACGTCGAATGTTTCTTTTGTAAAGATTTAAACACGATAGAGAGCTTTGAAAATATCTGTAAGTATGTGTGTGTCCATATATATAAAATACTTAGATCACATCACCAAAACAACAAATACAACTAAAGAAAAAAATCTTAAAGATAACTTTAATGAATTGCTCTTTGCAGCCGACCATGCACTACTACAAACGTCATAAGAACACATACAAAGATAAACATCAAGATTACATCAAACATACCAAACCTTTGACGTGAAGATAAACAAAGAAAAGGCCGAAGTCAGGAAGCTAGGAGGAACGGAAAGAAACACCAATATATATATATATTTATATATATATTGATGAACTGTAATAATAAATTGTATTAATGTGGTACAATTTCTAACTCTTACACCAAGGTATATTTAACTATATATGTACGAAGACTTAGGGAGTTTAAGAACACTCATAATACATTTCTAAATCGTGTTGCAGAGTCAGATTTACAAATATTTAAAATTGCAGTAATAAACGTGTCAGAGACGGTCGTCAGAACAGAAGGTGTTTAATCTCTATCAGGTAGTCTGATATGGCCGTATTGTAAGCATTTAACAGACCAGTTTTTTAAAATGTTCATTGTTTAATAGAAAGACAAATTTTTAACCAGTTTCAGTAATTCAAGGAATTTTATGAATGCGATATGTTCACGATTATGTATGCTTCATTCATATATATATATATATTTCTTATAATTAGCCGCAATTATTTTGCCATTGTCTGTGTTGCTCTAATACATTTTACGCCGTGGTTAAGCAGTCACGCTTGGTGATTATCGATTGACACTCGTTACGGGCTCATCACCCGTCACTAAGCCGTTACGCTCTACCTGTGGTTCATCACTAGAGTGTATACAGGTATTGATTTTTCTTGTTTAAACTATTTTGTAGCTTCGGAAATATTTTGTAAAATACTGTTTGAAATTTAAACTTATAATTTAAATAGCATTTGTATCAGTATATTAATATTTTTAATAATAATATATCATGATCACGAAACGAAATCCCTACATTAGGACACCATCCATGTTTATAGTGCTTATATACAGACAGAGACAGCTAAGATAGATAAAGGGTGTTCGCCTTCATATGCCGGTTGCGTGATCGGATTATGCTGACATCATTCGTGCTAAGATTCCAGTGTCATGTTCTTTGTGGAAAAGTACACTAATGTTCATATATTGAAATAGCCCGTGAGTTAACAGATGGCTAATTGACCGTATAGCCACGTGATTTACAATGTTTTTCAGAACATAATTTAATATTCAGCACAATGAAACAGAATATATTGATGAACTGTAATAAGGAAATTTTATTAATTTGGTACAATTTCTAACTCTTACACCAAGGTATATTTAACTATATGTGAACGAATACCTAGGGAGTTTAAGAACACTCATAACACATTGCTAAATCGTGTTGCAGGGTCAGAATTACAAATATTCAAAATTGCATTAATAAACGTGTCAGAGACGGTCGTCAGAACAGAAGGTGTAAATGCCTAACAGGTGGTCTGATATGTCCGTATTGCAAGCATTTAACGCCGTGGTCAAGCCGTTACGCTTGGTGATTATGGATTGACACGCGTTCCTCGTCCCGAGCCAGTAATTAGGCTGGCTTGCTCTACCTGTGGGTTTATCGCTAGAATGTATACAGGGTGTAATTTTTCTTGTTTATAACTATAGTAGTTTTCATAGATTCGGAAATATTTTGTAAAATACTGTTTGAAATATAAACTTATAATTGAAATAGCATTTGTATCAGGATATCAATATCATTAATAATAATATAGCATGATCACGAAACGAAATCCCTACATTCGGACACCAACCATGTTTATAGTGCTTATATACAGACAGAGACATCTAAGATAGATAAAGGATGTTCACCTTCATATACTTGTTGCGTGATCGGATTATGCTGACATCATTCGTGCTAAGATTCCAGTGTCGTTTTCTTTGTGGAAAAGTACGCTAATCAGCATATATTAAAATAGCCCGTGAGCTAACATATGGCTAATTGACCTTTTAGCCTCATGATTTACAATGTTTTTCGGAACATAATTTGAGATTCAACACAATGAAACAGAGCTAAATAGGCCATTCATAAAGCTGACACTGATCGCGTGACGTGGTTATGCTGACCTCATTCTTTCTAAGTTCCCATCCCATTTTCATTGTGGAAAAGTATGCGTCTGTGTTATGTCATCGTACAGTTTGAACCAGATCTAAATAGGGTAGTGTTATGGATGACCCCGACAGCGTAACTTGGTTATGCTGACATCATTCGGTGTAAGTGTCCTAACAGAGGGTTAATTGACCTTGTAACGTAAAGTTTATGGTGTTTTTCTGGTCAGAATTTCCATGTTAAACACAAGTGACACACACGTCATTGCTATGGCTTCGAAGGACTTGACCTAGGTCTAAATATGGTAGAGGTATATATGACCCCCACCGTATGACCTGGTTATGGTGACCTCATTCATTGTACCTTTCCATAGACGTTTTCATTATCACAAAAACTGAAGGGAAAATGCCACTACACCCACCCCTTTTCCAGTTATCTGGGTCGGAGACCTCGCCGCCCGCCCCGCTGATATCGTGACCACGCGGCGGTACGCGACCGGCCGCTATCCGCTCGCCTTGTTGGATCTGGTATTTATTGCCACCATATTGGATGTGCGAGCACGCTCAGCACATTTGATTGCACACTCAGCACATTCGGTTGCACACTCGCGGGTCGTTCCATGCACCATACACTACTCATGTGTTGCCACTTGGAAAACACATGATCTTAAAATGGTTACTTTAGTGTTGTTTTTACTATTTTGCCATAGCTTTCTCACTTGTGTTAATTTTAGTGTTGCAGTTGCGAGCCTTCTTATAATCTCTACTGAACAATCTTCGTAACTGTTTATATTTGCTGCCAGATATTAGTTTTGTTCTTTATTTTGTCTGTTTTGATAATTTTTGTTTTCTGAGCGTTTAGAAATATATATATATATATCACCCGTATTTTTCAATTTTTACACTGTGGCCATCACACATCAGCAGCTCGTCGGGAGAAGTAGAACAATGTCGTTTGCGGATGATATCCTGGTATACAGACAGGAAAAGATAGAGCAGAAACTGTCGGATCACTGCAGACAGAGCTTGACGCTTTCGTCTCCTGGTGTGATGGTTCAGGGGCACAGATCAACCAAGAGAATACTGCGGTGACATGGTTCTCTCTTATCAATAACATCGTTAAATTCGTCTGTGACACCGACTGTGGAGATGAGAGGGTACAATATAATCAGGACCTCATTCTTACAATACCTGGACGTGCGATTTTATCGTAGTCTGTCTTTCCAGGAACACTTTGATCATGTTATCGCTAAGGACGTTCAGCTCTGAGAGTGATGGCAGCGTCTGTCACTAAACAACCACAGCTCGTAATCTTATACGAGGCTCTTGTCCTCGCTGTCATTGAATATGCAGGCGCTACTATCACCGCCAGTCACACACAGATTAAGAGGCTGGAGGATTCAAAACAAAGCGATGCGGATTAGTATTGGATGCACAAGGGACACACCATGTGTGGCTATGAGATTTCTCCTTGATTTTCCGATCATATTTCATAGAATTAATCTGTTGTGTACAAGTGCATACCTTAGAGTGAGTACTGACATAGACCACACAGCTAGCTCCCTCTTGTGAAGGGAAGCAGACTCAAGAGAGGTAAATCTTGGTTGGGTCGGGCCGAGGATACCGTTAAACATATCTGCGCCCCAGAAGACATAGCTCCTGGCGTGGAATGGATACGTAAGCGTGGATGCTGAGGTCAAGTCACTAGTATGCGAGAATGCTGATGATTTAGTTGTTGTCATTTACACGGACGGGTCGGTCATCTGTCACCAGCGATGCGCATGGGCCTTTACTGTCAGACCAAGGGAAAACAGTACACAAAGCTAGTGGTGCCTTTACCGCAACAACGAGCAGTCTAATTATGGAAGTATTCGCCGTAACGCAGGCACTTTACTGGCTGGAGTCGCAAACCTATTCCCATGCTTGTATGCTTGCATACTAAGTGATTCACTGAATATGATGCAGAAAGTCAAAACAGGTGATGTACGTAGGGAATGGGTGGAGTCATTGGAGAGAGCTAAAATGCGGGCATCACTACGAAAACTCACACTTATGTTTGTCCCCGGACATGCGGGCGTGGAGGGAAACGAACGTGCCGACAAATTAGCTAGTCTCGCCATCACAACAGACCGTCACCCTATGGACCGAACAGACATACTCACCACTCTTCGTGAGTCCTCACGATCAGAGGATTTGAGATGAATAGGCATGAGTCAATATCAAGAATTGCGAGTGAGGATGGTCGTGGCCCAAAGAGAACCATTAACACATATTTCAAAAAGAGTAGTGAACCAGCATAGAACTGGAACCATCAGCCGTTATACCCTGCGAGATTTACTGAAGCGGAGATCGGAATACCTATGGACGTGTCCGGTGTGCGATGATGATAATTAAATACATATATATGTGTATACAATCATCTGTATGTCCTATATGGCTTAATTGTAGCGGAGATTACATTATCGTCTATTGTCGTCTGACGTTCTATGACATTCTGGTTATTTAAAGAAAAGAACATACTGAGAATGGGATCATTTGTGTTATTGAGCAAATCAATTGTACAGAGTACTATATATGAATACACTACCAGGGTCAGGCTGGGGTCATAGGAAACAAAAGAGCTGACTCATTGACACTTAATGCTGGGATTCACTGTACAGTACTGAAATGCAATGCCACTGACATAATTTAGCAGTCATAAATTCATTAATGAGATGTCGAAGAAAACTTGCAAATAGAACAAGGAGAGATAATGTTAGAAATGAAGAGATTGCATGAACTTTTGGAACAACATCAGTGGTCAAATATATTGAAAAACGGAGATTGAAATAGTTCGGCCACCTAAGAGAACGAACCCTTATTGGCCAGCTGCAAGAGCATACAACATGAAAATGAAAACAGCAAGATACAAAGGAAGATCAAGAAGAAGGTATATTGAAGGAGTTATCAACAATCTGACACGCACATTATTACTGCATATCAAGCGACCAGATGTACAATAGACTGAAAACCGATCGTCATTCAATCCTGCGACTCCTCACAGCATAAACAATGAAAAAACAATAGATAGATAAATTCATTACAAAACATAATGAAGATGTTGACAATGATACTAAAAACGTACACATACAAAGAGGGACAGAAATGAAAATTATTAGAGGAGAGGGACGAAAATGTACTCTTTTTTGGAAAATCACATAATCAACACCTGACTGGGTCTTTGAGTCTCATACACTCAAACGGCTGCTGAAACGGAGAGCGGAGCATTATGGGAATATCCCGTTTGCTATGATGCTAGTTTATAATCAAGAATCAAGAAACACAATATTTTCGACCACGTAATACTTTTTAATTTGAGCTACACATGAAGGTTGCACTCATAGCAGACGGTATGACGGTAAGGTGAAAGGGGTGGATTGTATTGTATTGCGTTAGGTGAAAGCGATGGAGTGTACCCATAACAAGCGATGTTGCGGTACAGTTAAAGTGATGGAGTGCATCCACGGCAGGTGGCATGGTGGTACGGTAAGAGGAATGGAGTGCACCCATAGCATGCGACGGTACGGTACTGTGAAAGCGATGTAGTGTACCCATGACATATGACATGGCGGCACGGTGAGAGGAGTGGAGTTTATCCATGAAAGACGGAATGACTGTACTGTGAGAGTGGTGGAGTGTATATGACAAATGAAGTCTATGTCTATTTTCATGTTTTTAATTCCGTAATTGATTAGTTATTCTTATTGTTTTTATTGTCATTGGTTAAAGCATGTCTAGAAACTTGCTCAAACATTGCTCAGATCATTTTCTGTTAAAATGAAACTATAAATATAAATAACATTATTAATGAAGCATTCTACAGCATGAATTACATTGTCTTGAGATGCAGTCACTATCTATTGCCGTTAACGTTTGAAACGTTCTACAGCCTTAATCATATTTATCGTGAGATGTAGCTTTTGATATAAAGTTGCAGACATGAGAAGCGATCATGATTTCATGATAACATGATTTCAATCACATATCATGTGTCTTCCTATAGTTTCGAAATTTGGAAGAAATTTGAAATTATGCACAGCTTCATTCCAAGTTTGTTATAGTGCGCGCAGTTTTTGTATTGTCAATTAAATTACGTCACTAGCAGACTAAGAGCATATAATACAAGAATATCCGGGCGTAAAGCCAAAGGTAGACCAAGAAAACGATGGATAGAAAACATTAAGATAACCTTGAACAAACATGGACTAAATGCAACCTCGGCGACACATCTGGCCTAGAAACGACAGCTTAAGATACCACCCCTACGCTTAACGGCAAGTGTGAATGCGATCAACAATCATTCACCTGGGGATAGACAATAGACAATAGACTAACAGACTGTTTTACCGGAAAAACAAAATGGCTTATTTTAGCAGAGATTAAATTATGTCACGATTTAATGCCACAAAAAATCTGTTGAGAGGAGATGATCGTTGCCGTTAGGACTGTTGCCGGATGTATCGCGCTACGCATATATACGCAAATATATGCATATATATGTAACTACACATATCCATATATATACTTGTGTATACATACACAAGTCTACATGCCACAAAAATATGAAAACAGACACACTTATATACATACATATATACATACAATTATATATATATATATATAAACAATACACATAAAAGTATATCTCTTTTCCATAGTCAATAGATAGACGTATGAAAGGTACCCACATAATACACAAGCACGTAAATGCATCCACACACAAGAATTAGTCCACACAAGATTAAGTGCACATTAAGACACGAAATACAGATACATGCATTAACTTAAACAAGCACTCACATAAATATATATATATATATATTTATATATATATATTATATATGTATATACATACATGTACTCACATAAACATTTTCTCACATAAATACATATATTAACATGAACACTCGCACACATAGAGACTGTATAATACATACTAATAATAATGCATGTATTATTATAATCATTCATCCACATGAAGATTTACACATGCACACACACATATGTACACATACACATTCACATTTGTGACTCAATGTACTTGTGTGGATACATAGAACCATATAAAAAAATATGCATATAAAAATACATATGTATGTGTGGGCACTCTTCTGTTAAACAACCAATAATAATAACAAATTAAGAAAACGAAACAATAACAAAAATAGAGATATGTAAATGGAGGAACAAATTTACACAATCAGGTAGAGCAATGCACAGTTAACAGATGGACAGATGGGAATACAAAATAACAACATGTTGACAAATATAAATATCATAGAAATAATTACTAATGAGCGTGCATTGAGAAAAACAATCTCCAAAATACCGAAGTTGAGGTTATTAAAACAACATAAGTCTATTGGCTATTGTCTTTTCCCATGTGGTTTGTTATCTACTCTTGCCGATTCGTGTAGGGGTGATTGGGGCTCGAACTAGTGTTCCATGGTCAGATGTGTGGCCTCGGCTGAGCTATGACGGTGTTTGTTCAAGATGTCCCTGACGTTTTCTATCCAATTTTTGTGTATTTTTTGTCTTTCTCTGGCTTTGTACCCTATCTAACTTGGTTAAATGTATAATAATCACTTGATCTGCTGCCTTTCTATGTATTATGTGCAAGGTGTTATACCTACTCTTTCCTTGATGTCTTAATTTCGTAATTTATCGAGCCTGGTGATCATTGCAGCTTTCCTCAAGCATTTCATCTCACGTGTCACTATCTTTCTATAATGTAAAGATGAGAGAGACCAGGCTCGGCACTGGTAATCATAGTGTTCGTAGGAATATACTGTAAATCGTTTCTCTTTTAACTTCCATCTCAATCTTGGGATAAAGAATAGTGGTGGCAGTTGGTATGTTACAGCATTTACCTTTTGGTATCTTGTCTCTATCTCTCTATCAAGGCTTCCATTTTCTGTGAAAATACTACCGAGATATTTGAAATCCGTTACTTGTTTTACTCCTATGTTGTCTATCTGTATGTTTAGTCGGTTCGATATTCTGCATATTTTCATACTTTCTGTCTTTTGTGTATTGATCTTCATGTTGTGTTTTCTACATGTTGCACACAGTGAGTTAACATGATTTTGTAGTTGGTCTTCGTTTTCGTATATGAGGCTCTGGTCGTTTGCTAAAAGCAGTTTATTGTTTAATTGCTCTGAGTTATCTTGTTCTGAGTCGGTGATGGTACCCTCTACACATTTTTCCTCTCTAATTATTATGTCTATGTATATATTGAAAAGCAAGGGTGAAAGCACGCAACCCTGACGCACTTTTGTTTTTGTCTAAAATACATCTATAATACCATCTGATATTCTTACCACGCAATGGCAATTTTTATAAAAAGTTCTTATACTTTCTAACAATTATACTTTGATGCAATAGATTTCTAGTTTTCCATAGTACGTCTCTGCTGACTCTATCAAACGATTTCTCCTGATCTATAAATATTGTGCTTAGTTCGTTTTCGTTGTTTTATTATATTGCTCTCTCACTCATTTGTCTCAGCGTGAACAAGACTTCACGTCTTTCAAATACGTAAGTAAATCAAACAAATCGGTGATAAATGTTCCTTCCATGTGGTTGGTGGACTCTCAAATGACAAATCAGCCAATATTCCAAAAAACTGACGTTGCCTGTCACCAGAGTAGTAAAGTAGCAAATCACTTACAGAAACGTCAGAACTACCATGCTGTAAAGGGCTGTTGAAATATTGGTCAACCGGGTAGCCACTATGATTCGTGATATTTCTTAAATGTTCAACGAATCTGTCAGTCAAACGTCTGCCGGTTTCCAAAATACCTGATATTACAACGCTTACATATGATAGAGTATGTCCATATATTAAATTTTCAAAACAAGAACAAGAGTCTTGAATGTCGAAATAGGACTTAAGGAACTGTAGCACCGGAGTTAAAATAAAAAAGCCAAGTCAAACAATTCCGGGAAGAAACAGTTTCAGTGTTAATGTTCCTTTTTTTAAAAACTAGTCATTATATCTTCCATTGAAGCTGAATATGAGATATTCCTGTGAAGCTAGGATATATTTCAGCGAAGGTGGCTGATATCTTCCAGTGAAGCTTACTAATATATCTTTCAGTGAAGCTGAAATCTTCCAGTGATTGTGATTGATATCTTCAAGTTAGACTGACTAATATCTCCCCAGTGAAAGTACCTAATATATGTCGCTGATTTTTATTATGATCTGAACTTGATTATGAACTTGCACCAGTATATCTGACTATGATATCTCCCAGTGAATCTTCTTCTTCTTCTGTGTTCGTTCTCAAACTCCTGCAGATTAGCAGGACGTAGTCCAGAGAACGGAATGCGTTGTCTCATGGTTTACAGCATTGCTGCGATATATGCGCCTTTCGGCCTGACACATCCGACTTCAGTATGACTTTTGGCCACTTACCCTATATGGGATGGGACAGCCAACTCCATCACATAACCTCCTTAGTCGTCTTTTACGACATGTGTGGAAGGTAAACAGTGTTGCTATTATTTACTCCCCTTTCTGCTGGCAACACACGGGTGCCAGTGAATCTGATTATTATATTTATCAGTGAAGCTGATTATGATATTTTCAGTAAAACTGATTATGATATATTACACTTAGTTGTCTTACACTAAGTGTAATATGATTACACTAAAGATGACTATTACAACTTTCAGTGACACTGAGTGGTCTCTTCCAGTGAAACTGACTAACGTCTTCCGGTGAAGCCTGAATATCATATTTTCAGTGAAGCTGATTGATATATTTCACTCAAGCTGACTGGTATCTTCAAGTAAAGCTGACTATGATATCTTTCAGTAGAGTTGACTATATTAGGTTTTATTGAAGCTGACTGATATATTCCAATGAAGCTTACCTTGAAGCTTATCTAATGAAGCTTATCTTCCAGTGAAGCTAATTATGATATATTCCAGTTACGCTGACCTTTACCTTCCAGTGAAGCTAGCTGATATCTTTCAGTAAAGTTGATTATGAAATATTTCACCGATGAAACTGACCATAATATCTTTAAGTTAATCTGACTATGGCATGTTTCAATGAAGCTAACTGTTATCTTCAAGTGAAGCTGACTATGATATCTTTCAGTTGGCCATTTTCCATTAAAACTGACTGATATATTTCATTGAAGCTGTCTATTATATCTTCCAGTGAAACTGACTACATTATCTTCATTGAAACTAACTGTAATGTTTTAAATGAAGCTACGATTTCACCACGGAAGCCAAGATATCAGCACTCAAGCTTACTTGTCTTTGTTGAAGACTAATGTGATATATTTATTGACAGTTTTAATGCTTAATAATCGTTAAAATAATAGGAAGATTTTTATGATAACCGGTAATTAAATGTGCTGAGATTGTTGAATACCTGCTGAAACGTGTTTATCCTTATGAATAGGAGGAGAAAATAATGTTCTATTGCGAATGATTTTATCGAATTTTACTGAAAGCAAACAGCACAGAAATAAATGTTTGTTTGTAAATTTAGAATTCAAATCACGTAGCAATGCGAAATGAAGAGGTCAAATTCAATCAAAAATTGGACGTGATAACCTCGAGAAGCAATAGCTATATAATTTTAGCTATTCAGCAAATCATGTTGAAAAGCGTGATTGACTACTGCATACTTCAGATATTAATATGCGTGGTATCATATAGCTGAATGTTATTTCAGAAAGCAAACAGTCACTTCATTGTTCATTTAGCACCATAGTTTTATTATACGCGAGCTTCCATATTTCTTACTTCATTATGTTTTATAATATCTTTTAGAAAGTCACACATCACTCTGTATGAACATATTTAATTTTAAAACTTAAATAATGGTCAGATTATTTCATATTGAAACTATAGATTTTCTTAGATATATTGGTCCGTAATTTTCATTTACGACGGCTTGCGTAGGGACGATGTTGTCGGTATCATGCTATCTGTCTATGTGACGTGTCATTTACAGAACGTGTCCTCACTGCCACTCTATATTGACTTCCTATGTCACAGACACAAGTCGATAGATTGGAAAAAGTCCATAATGAGGCAATGAGAGAGGTACTGGGTGTAACTACCGGTGCACCCATCTCTGCAATGAGATTTCTGCTTGATCTCCCCAATATTACAGTGCGACATCAGGTAGCAAAGGTTAAGTTATACCTTAAAGTAAGAATACAACCACCACCCATTACACCAACGTCTTGAAGAGTCAAAGAAAAAACGAATCAAGCTTGGCATACCATGGATGGCAGCGGCAGAAGACACACTGCCACGAGTATATGAATAAGAAGAAGTAGGAATGAGCAATGAATGGCTGGAGGTATACATTGAGAATAAATAACTTACTAAAGTAATACAATTAGATATAGCGTATCAAAAATGGACAGGTGTCAGGGTACAGGTTACAGTGCATGAATCGCCCAATTACACTCGAAACCACAAGACATAACTATATACATAGAAGGCTCAGTTAACAGAAATATAAATAAAAGCGGTTAGGGTTTTGTCGCCTACAGAAACAGAGTGAAGTTGGTTGAGAAATCTTCTGCATACTCCACTGTCACATCGAGCATGAGCATAGAGAGGGAGTTGCAGCAGCACTTAATTTGATAACTGATACATCAACACACTCGGTAATACTCATACTCTCAAAGCATGCTGTGCAAGAGAGAAGAGTAAGGAATGGTGGAACCTATTTAATTACTCAATTGCTCCGAGCATTATATGGATATATTGCCTGGTCCTGCTGGGGTCAGAGGAAACAAGATATCCAACATTTTGGCAGGCAATGCGGCGATAGACAGCACAATGCTGAGAAGAGAAAAGCAGACTTGATCAAGGCAGTAATACATTCATTTCAAGATGAAGATTCCAATGAAGCTGAGAACGTACATATACAGAGAATGTCAGAAATGGGAGTTTTCTAGAGGGGGGGGGAGAAAGAGTAGTTTTTTTTAAAGTCCCGAATATTACGCAATCAACACCTGACCGTTACTCTGAGTCTACATACACTTGAATAATTGTTGAAATGGAGAGTGGAGCGCTTATTGGAATGTCTCACGTGCTGTAATGCTAGTTTCTAATCAAGAATCAAGAATTGTTATGTGCGGTTGGTTGGTTTCTCTGAGCTTTCTTTTATACTCAGGAGACTGCAGCTTTCGGTTTAGTGTAATGCCTATTGAAGCAGCCTTCTACACGGAGGTTGTATATGTGACTGAACGAGCTGATAATATGTCTGGTTCAGCAACTGTGCATCGTTTCTCTAACGAGGCCATTTGCAGCCAGCGAATTGTTCCTCGTGTAGTAACACAATTTTATTACCACCCTTCCAGTCTCTAGGTTCCAGGCCTAAAAGCTTCTGTGTGAGCCGTCTTGGACAACGGCGATACTCGAATTAGACTCAGGATTGATACAATTTCCTAGACAAGGCCCTGCTTCGATAAACAGGTCGTGGTTCTTGAATTTACCTGTGCATTTCCCACGAACTCAACTCCTTCCGATTCACCGCTAGGAGCGGTGATTTGACTCCTCACCATTGAGTATATCACAAAAAGAAGTAGGTATATTGCACATATCTCGAAGGAAAAGCGTCACAATTGGCGAATACAACTCGTATAAAAAAAAAAAGATATCATTCCCTTCTGTGGCCTTGGGTTCTGAACCAAATTGTCTCTGTATGAGCCGTATTGGCAACGGCGACGGTAGTAGTTGGGGTGTCGATTAGATGTATGACACCACATATGGTGCAGTGGTGTCTATATAAACTATACAGCAGATGAGCAGAACAGCACCACAGCAGGACAGTGTGCGACGCGACATCTGTCTATGTAGGATCACTAGAACTGTAGGTCGACTGTGGGGACCGGGATAGCTGCGGCAGTCGGATAACTCGGCAGGATATTGGCGGTAAGTTAGCAGAGCCACCCCATGCTACTCGCAAATATATATAATATGTAATATCTAGTAATATACTGACTACATGGGAGGATAAAATGTGGTGGTTGAAAATATTCACACTAACTCATTTATGGTCATCCAAACTCACAAAACGGCCACACAGGCTGGTGTATATCTATTTTTATATATTTCTGAATGTAACATTCCTGACAAATAATTGTCATGAGAAATACAGGTTAACGAGAAGTCACCTAGCCTGACCATGACCCACTGCGTTCAAGTCCGCGTTGCATTTAATGTTCACAGCAAGTGGCTATGATAGCATCACTAACATTCGCAGCGCGAGTTCGTGCCATGGCGTTCATCTCTCGGTTTCTAGTTTTAATTGTCATAGCGGGAACCGCTCAATTTTTTAATGCATATTAGTCCAGTCCATCAGAGCGTGTAGAGATCTATCTGTTTGCGTATTTTTTTATATTTTTTTTTTTTGAATTAACTATTTCTAAATATAAAATTCCTGAGACATTTTTAACTTGTGATGAAATACACAGGTTAACAAATGGTAAAATTTTTCTCGGCCTGGTCAACCAAAGTTAAACACACTCAACAAAACATTTCTCAACCTGACTGAGCTATGACCTGGCTAATCTCTGGTGGCATGTTTTAATTCTTACAGCAGGTACCTATCACGCGATTACATCATCGTGTGGTCTTGTAGACCTAACCCAGGTCACTGCGTTCGTGTCCATGGCTAATTTTTTTATGTGCACATAAAAGGGAGGACAAAGCCTCACATGCCTTGTTATATAGTTTACATAAGGAAATACTTTGGGTCACATGGAGGTTAAGATGCCTCACATGCCTTGTTATATGGTTTATATAAGGAAATAATGCGTGGTACAGGAGGTGAAGAGGTGGCATATGTCTTGTTATATGTTTTGTACAAATAAATACTAGTTGGCACAGGGCAATGAAGTCCAATAAAAGATGTAGCATAGGTACCCTAGTGGCGTTTTTATAGAGCTAGACAAATATCTACAAGCCGCTAGTTTTTATTGCAGGTAACCACGAACAGTCTGGCAATTCCTCGTTCAATAAAATTTAATTACACTCCATCCAAGACCGCCCCTACACGCTGAACTGTGGGCAGACCAAACAGGCTAAAAAGGGCTGCCCCCTTGCTAAAGTCTTCTGCTAAAATCTTCTGTTACAGGTCTATTCCATGGTATCGTGTGGCATGATTTGTCAGCCCTGCTAACATCTTATGATAAATCCACTGTTACAGTGCTATCCCCTGTTATGATATGTCACCAATAGTTAACAACCACTGCTAAAATTCCCTGCTGAAATCTCCTGTTACAGGGTTATTTACTGCTATCACATGTTATGATTTGTCCCCTCCTGCTAAAATCCCCAACTATGATCTTTTAGCCATTGCTAAAAATTCAATTTTTGGATGATTCTAGAGCAAATTCATTTTTTGTCAGCTGTCTAAGTTTACATGTCATAACATCTCACTTTTATGTACCAACAATTGCAATATTTGCATATTTTCATGTATACATCTTCACCTTTTTGGCACTTTTCTAGATTTTGAGTACACTGCTGTCTCTTTTCTTATTGTTTATGTCATACCAAATCACTCTTGTTTATCAACATGTCTCATATTGGTATGGTTTCATATATAAATATGGAATTATATGTAACTTTGTCACTTTTCTAGAATCACACATTTTCAGCACATTTCTGTTTTCAAATTCAGTTTTTGTCAGATGTCATTCATGTCATAACAACTCATTTTCCACTAGCCATATGTCTCATATTGGCATATTTTTGTGTTTCAAACTTCACTTTTTACCAATTTTCAGACTATTTAACAATAAATTTCAATACATGTATACAAGTCCAGGTAACTGTTTGTCTCTTTCAAATTTTCATGTCATATCAATTGTCTCTACTTTTCCAGCAGGTCTCATATTGGTAGGTTTCCATCCCATTAGAACTCAATTTTCACTAATAGCATGTCTCACTAATAACATTGGCATATTTCGATGTATCAAACTTCACTCTTTGTCACATTTATAGTTAATGATCCATCACATTACCATCACATTTCTAAGTATTCAAGTACACTTCTTGTCTATTTTCTAAGTGTTCATGTCATACCAACTTATTCTTCTCTACTAACATTTCTCATATTGGTATGTTTCCAGATATCAAACATCATCTTGGACACTTTTCTAGACTATGAACCACCTTTTTTCATCACATTTCTAAGTATTCATGTCAGATTGTAGCACATTTCAACACACATATGATCTACTATGTCCTACCATGACATACAGGAGGTCCATGACATGGAATGACCTGCTATGATCTGCTACAGGTGCATGACCTGTTATGACCTTCTATTACCTGTACTGACATGTCATGACTTAGCATGACCTGCTGTGACGTGTTACAAGTACGTGAACTGATGTGTTCTCTATTCAGCTATAACAGGTTATAGTCATAGTATGACATGCCAGGGTTAACTTTGAGCTCGGGGTGATTTATATCGTTATGTGGGATGCAGCTGTGAATATCTTCTTTCATTCCCAATATACATACGTATAGACATAAAACACAGATATTGTTAACTTACACCACAATAAACCCCAAACACACGTATGCAGCCATAACCCAGTATGCCATGCCAAGACCTACAATATGTCCTGCTTTGATTTATTCAGGTCCCTGAGCTGCTGTACTCTCTTTTGACCTGTAACAAGTTACAGTCCTGGTATGACCTTCGATGTCAATTTTGAACTTGGAATGGTTAGAGTTGAGTAGGATACAGGTGTCGCTACCTTCCTTCATTCCTAATATAGAGACTTATCGACATAAAACATATATTTTTAACTTACACCACAATATATCCCTACAGACTTTTAACAGATATATATTCAAACAGAATTATTTCAATAGTATAGGAACACACTTTTCTCTAACAGTATGTGGTACATTAACAGACATTTTGGCCAAGAAGAGCGCGTTAGCATGACATGACAAATTATAAAAGAGACAAATAGTGCACTAAAAAACTTTAAATTGTGTTAAAAAGTATGGATCCTCGAAAATAAAATAAGACAGGCGAAGTTTTAAAGTTGGAGACTGCCAATATGATTTATGTTGGTAGAGAAAGATGAGTTGTTATGACATCAAAACTTAGAAAACATAGAAACCCTGAATGTTACGACTTATAAATGTTATGGAAAATATGGTTCATCTTCTAGAGAAGTGAATAAAACTTGCAATTTCCTTATGTCAATTTGCACACTTTGGTACTAGTCATTTTGTTTTCGGCCAACATGTCTCATATTGGTATGTTTCTGTGGGTCAAATTGCACTCTTTCTCATTAAATAGACTATGATCCACACTTCTTCATCACATTTCTAAGTTTACAAATGCAGTTTTTTTTACAGTTTTCTAAGCATTCATATCACAAAAACTCACTTTTCACTAACATCATGTATCATATTCACATGTTTCCATTTATAAATTTTCACACTTTGTCACTTCTCTAGACGATAGACCATATTTTCCATAACATTTCTAAGATTTAAAATTCAATTTTTGTCAGTTTTCTAAGTTGTAATGTAATAACTCACTTTTCACTAGCTGTATGTCTCATATTTGCATTTTTCCATGTGCTAATCTTCAACTTTTATCTATTTTCTAGACTTTATAAGCACACTTTTTAACACATTTCTAAGTTTTCAAGTTATAGTTTGTCGCTTTTCTAAATTTTCAATGTCATACCAGTTCACTCTTTTCTTCCAATAGGTCTCATATTGGTATGTTCATAAGAACTCAATTTTCACTAATATTACCCCTCAACATTGATGTATTTCCATGTATCAAATATCAGCCTCTGCCACTTTTCTAGACGATGAACCATACTTTCATATTGGTAAAATTCCTGGTGCAAAACATCATTCTCTGTCACTTTCCTAGGTTTTTTAAGACCACACTTTTTCATCATATTTCGAAGTTTTCATAATATACCATAGCACATTTCAACACACCTGTTATGACCTTCCATGACTTGCAATGGCCTGTCATAATCTACTACAGGTTTATTACTTGCTAGAGTGCTAGATTTCACTCCCTGCTAAAACATCCCGTGCTATGAACTGTTAGCCCTTGGTAACAACGCATTATCTGTCGATTTTCTAGCCGATTAACCACACTACATAATGTTTATACATTTTAAAATTCAGTTTTCATAAGTTTTTATGTCATAACAACTCATAACAGCTAACAGGCGATAGTGGGGTATAGCTCTGTGACATGTGTTTTTTTAGGGAGATTTTAGCAGTGGGTGACAGATCATAACCGAGGATATCCATGTAACATGGAATATTTTAGCAAGGGGACTGTTCTGTAGGAGGGGCTACACTTTCCTTTGCCTCCCAAGTGTTTTCCTTACGTGAGAAATATTTGTGATTACAGGATGATTTTAAAATAGATTTTCTATATATTTTTCTTATCGACATTCTCGGTCTGTTCACAAGTCAGCTTGTAAGGGTGGTCTTTACTGGAGCGTAATTAAATCTCACTGGGTGAGGAATCGCTACACTGATCGTGGTTATCTACATTGCAATAAAAACTCCCGCCTTGTAGATTTGTATCTAGCTTATCAAAAAGTAAATAATGTACCTATGTTACATTTTGTATTGGATGCGTCTTATTCGCCCTGTGTCGTCTAGTATTTCCTTATATATTCCATATAGCAAGATCTATGGGGCCTTTTCATGGCATACCAACTCACTCTTCTATGTGAACCTCCCTGTGCCCCATAGTATTTCTTTATATAAACTATATAACAAGGCATGTGAGGTATTTCACCTCTCTGTGCCATATTGAACTCTACACATTAGTGATTGTCTGGAATGGTACGTGTTACAACTTTGTGTGATTTACCGTCCTGCACATAAAAGCTATCAGCCATAGAAATGATAACAGTGACCTGGGTTTGCACTAAAGACTACATATTGACCTCATTGTGTGATAGCTTCCTGTTGTATACATTAAAACATGCAACCGCAGATTTGACAGGTCATAGCACGGTCAGGTTGGAGAATTTGCTGATGAATTTATTTAAAAGGAATTTGATTAATTGATTTGCTGAATTTAACAAGAATTCGATTTATTGAACTTTGGTTGACCTGTCCCAGAAAAGTATGACCTTTCGTTAACATAGGTTTCTTATCACAAATGTGAAATATCTCAGGCATGTTACATTTAGAAATCGGTAAATTAAAAAAAAGAACTCAACCACATTTATCTCTACACGCTAGCGCTGGACTGGACTAATATACATTAAAACTTTAGGTTATTTACCGCTATGACCATTAAAACTCGTATCGAGATATCAATACCGTGACTAGGGTTCGCGCTAGAAAAGATCATAGCTATTACGCGATTAGCTAATCGCTTATGCGATTAGCTCATCACGTAATACATATCGGATGTGAACAGTAAACATGAAACACAGATTTGCACGAAGTGAGTCACGGTCAGGCTAGGAGCATGACTGTCGTGAACTTTTGTTAACCTGAGTTTCTCATGACAATTATTTTTCAGGAATGTTACATTTAAAAATGGGTAAATATAGATATACGCAATCATGTGGGGCAGTTTTGTGAGTTCTGATGATCATACATTTAATAAGTGTACATGTTTTTAACACCCTAAAATGTTATCATCCCATGCAGTCAGCATATTAATAGATATTGCATATTATTTACATCTACTAGTAGTCCGGGGTGGCTCCAGTTTCTGGACGCCGATATTCCGCCTCGATATCCGACCCTGGTAGTCGGCCCCATCATCCGACCGTCGCCCCTTCCGGCTCGAGCTATAGTTCGAGTCAACCTACATAGACCGATGTCATGCCGCACGCTGTCCTGCTGTTCCGCTATATCATTTATATAAGTACCATATATGGTCTCATGCATTCAATCGACCCTCCCCACTACTGACAGTCTGGTTAGACTAGGTTTGCTATGCCCTCAAAGGTACGGGCTTGCTCCTTGTCTTCGTCGCCCACCGCGTCCAGAGTCCGAGTCTCAAGAATGCTTGGATCAGAAATGTGAAGAATTTGCTCAACGACATGTATTCAATCGAATACTTTTCCTTTATGCAATGCGGAAATAAATTCAAAGCTTTTTTTCACAGCTGGCAAAATCCAGGAGTATATATTCAAGTTGGCAACTGACAAAACTAAATAAAGACCCAAAATTAATATTGAGAACTGCAATCTAGAAGAAGTAGAAACAATGGCCAAAAGAATAGCATCATTTGAATTAAAGTGCTATAGTAGAGTTTTGAGAATACAATGGGCAGCAAGGAAAACAAACCAGGAGGTGTTACGAACAATTAACGTCCAGAAAGTCTGGTTTCTGAACACCATATTAAAGAAAAAGATAGTTTTTTTTTTTGGGTCACATTAAGAGACACGACGGCGTGGAGTGTTACTGGACGGGAATGATAGAAGGTAACAGGAGCAAAGGCCGCCCATGACGCGGTTGGACAAATGACATTCAGGAATGCCTGCCCATGTAACTGGAAGAGCAGGACAACTTGCTGAAGACCGCGGAGTATTCAAGAGATCCATAGAAAAGACTACGTTCTGAAAAGAATATGTCAACCGATGATGAAGGGAAAATGACGTCATATACCCCCCCCCCCCCCATGTTCAAAATGTATCAATAACTTACAAAATTGATATCAATACACATCAAAATCATGCACGAAGTAATGTGGACATTTTACACTTTCGATCGGAACCATCCTTATGTTGATATAAATACCGAAAAGGACAAAATAAATTGCATTGGAGTATGACTCACTTCGGTCTCAAGATAAAACAATTAATGACTCATATGAGTTTCGTGGGGCTGAATAAGTTCTTTGTCATGTGACGTATTCTCTCTAGAACTTTGATTTCCCAATGAACTCCCTGAACCCTTCTGTTTTGGGTGATGCGGCTTATATTTTCCAACGACATATTCATGTTATCTTTAACACCGTAAGTCCATCGTCTACTTGGTCTGCTTTTCCTTCTCTTCCAAGGTATCTTGCCCTCCATTATTTGTCTTTCTAAACATTTGTATTTCTTTATATGACCAAACAGGTGTAGTGTTCTTTTTGCTATTGTGGTTAGTAACCAACACTCTGGCATCTTCAGTGTGATTATAATATCTGAGTTTCTCTTATTTTTTCCTAACATGATATCCTAATAATAACACAACTACAATACCAGAAAGGTCTCGATTTGGTGTCTTGATCCGTACCATTTTTATTTCCTTTTACACGTCCTGCGTATTATTTTTAATTTAATGATGTTATTTCTGGCTCGTACCAGATTTTGTCTTGGTCGTGTAGCCAGTTCTTTGCTGCATGAATCACTGCTTCATCATCTGCAAACCGTCTCCCACAGATTGTATCTATAATTGGACTAACCAGATGGAAATCTGAGGATGTTATATCAGAACTATAGGGTATATGTAGTACAACTGTCCAAAGCAATTTAATACCTCCAGTGATGCTGCCTGTGTTGCCAGATGTGTATGATTGACATGAACTTGGAACTTGTGAACTCTAGAAACGTGGATTTAGTTTTTCAATGTTTTATTGAAAGCTTTCGACCATTTCCACTATTATCACAGCTGTAATATATATATCTGCAAAAATAATACCCTCAGAGTATTCCAACATTTCTGCGTTGGCGGCTATGACAGGACGATCACAGTGCGACCATCACGCAGATCTGCATCTTCACTACTTGATTCTTTGATTCCTGAACCCAGCGACCGACTGTTCTCCCCTCTACTATTATACATACACATCATATTGACGTATGTGTGTGTTCAAAACAGTTTCCTTCTCTGCACCGAGAAATTCAATCACAGTTCGCTGCTTTTAATGCACATTGCTTAGCTGTATTTCTATGATTTAGTGTAACTGTTTAACTGCAACAAAATATAAATAGAATCCACACAACATGTAGGAAATGTAATATGAATTTAAACACAGAAAAAAAACGAGGTAATGTCAATCGATTAAAAACAGACCTGTACCTATATTTTATAGACCACACAAAAGCATTTGATAAAGTTAAAAGTAGTGATGTAGACACATGCTAGAGAATTTGAACATCTATAGTAAGGATTTAAGAATCATCAAGAAGATGTACTCGCAAAAAATAACAGCAATAAAAGTAGGAAATCAATGTGGCCTTTTCAACAAAAAAAGCAAGGAGTTAGACATGGTTGTACACTTTCCCCAGACCTGGTCTCTTTATACAGTGAAAACATAATGTGTGCAATATTTTATATCCCAGTAATATCAGTGGGAGGACATAACACAAATACTTTGAGATATGCGGATGGCAGTGTTCTAATTGCTAAAAGCGAGGAAGACCTTCAAGAATTAATTAATGTAGTAGTCACAGACAATAAATACGAAATCTTCCTAAATATCAAGAAAACAAAAGTAATGGTTATTTTAAAGAAACAAAATAACACAACTTGCAATATCAAAGTGAATGATATAATATTTAAACAGGTCCACCAATTCAAATATTTAGGTACAACGATTCTGTCAGGCGGTTCACGCTGTTTTATTTGAAATGATTTACAGTTTCCAAAATGATTTACAGTATATTCCTATAAACACCGTGTTACCAGTGCCAAACCTGGTCACTCTCATTTTCAAATTACAGAATGATAGTGACATGTGAGATGAAATATTTAAAGAAAGCTGCAGGGGTCACCAGGCTTGATTGATAGAATACGAAATTAAGACATCAGGGAAAGAATATTTATAACAACTTACACAGAATATATAGAGAGGCACCAGATGAAGTGGTTTGGTCACATTATAAGAATGCATCACGGCAAGTTGCCCGTACATGCATATAGCCAAATGAGATAAGGATACAAAGCCAAAAATGGATAGAAAACGTCAGGGACATCTTGAACAAACACAGTCATAATACAGTCTGGATACATTTAGCCTTGGAACACAAGCTCGGGCTCAAATCACGACTACGTTAAAGGGCAATAGTACAACCCACATGGGAAAAGACAATAGGCAATAGGTAAAACAATTACAGCAGATACAGAAGAAGATTAAAAAAATAAGAAGCAGAATAGGGCAAGCAAAAACAACATTCACAAAAATGGAAAGTATATTGTGTAATATGACCTTGTCATTAGAGATGAGGAAGATAGTTCTGCAGTGCTATATAACTCCTATACTAACATATGGATGCGAGTCTTGGACAATAAACAATCGGGAAAGTGGGAAATTTGATGTAATAGAGATGTGGTTCTACAGAAGAATGCTGAGAATACCGGGTGTTGAAAAAGTCAAAGGCGAAACGTAGCTTAATCAATAATAAAAGAAAAAGACAATCTTAATTTTTTAGCCACGTTATGAAACAAGGAGATTTGGAGAACATAGCCACAACAGGCAAGATTGCAAGCAACAAAGACAGAGGGCGACAACGTGAGAAAATATTAGACAGTTTGACAACCTGGCACGGCAGGGAAACAACAAAGAAATCCAACATAGATGCAAAATAGCATATCGAATCTTGGGACAAATGTCTCCTATTTTCAAAAACAAATATTTAAGCATGAACATCAAAGCCGCAGTGTATAAAACAATCATCATACCATTACTATGCTACCTATGTCAAAAGTGGAAACTAACAACAGAATCCAAAAGAAAAATTGTTACAACAGAAATGGCTTGTCTACGTAGAATTTTCCTAGTAACAATAAGAGACAGAATCAGACACGAAAACATCAGAAGATTAACAAATACAATGCCAATTCTGGATTACATAAGAAGACAATCGATTAAGTGATTTTCCCATACTTTCAGACTACCACCAGACATACTGACCGAAGTATACTTATTTATGAGTGTGCGTCGCTTATTTTCTCACCAAACCGTAGGTCTAATTGGTCCATTTAGCATAAAGATCAAATTAATCCATATTTGTTTAAATGTTTGTAGTGCTCTAGAATTTTACATATCTGTGAAATTTACATAGCTGTGCAATTTTTATGTTGTTGTTGTTGTTGTCTCAGCATATTCGTAGTGACTTAATAATGAACACGTTTGATAATGAAGACTAAATTGTATCATCTTTAGAGATGTGGATTGATCGCATTCGGAAAACACCGTGGACTCACATTGCACACCGAATTGATGTCAGCTGAACAGAGCTAGTTTAAATCTCATATACTACTTTCTTAAAATAATGCTAAACAGCATAATGCAAAGAATATAAACTAAAATTATAGATTCAGATAAACGAAACACAAGCTGGATTCAGATCTGGCAGAGTAACATGAGATCACATTCTTAATAAGAGGCTTATCGTAGAAAAGTTATGTCCACGGACATTTACAGCTCGAATAGGGATCATTAGCAATCTACAAACTCATAATCAAGGACATAACTCCAATTGAATTTTCAATAGTGGGTGTAAAAAATGGTCGTCATCACTTGTGATGGACGAACAACATCATAGAAAAGTGTAGGGAATTGTCACTTGACGTGCACATCTGCTTCATAGATTGCTCAAAAGCGTTCGACTGCGCCCAACAACAAAAACTATGAGAGATAATGAACAACATGGGTTTAACACGACATCTGATTCATCTAATAGAAGAACTTTACCAAGATAGAAAGGCTGCAGTGAAGTTAGAGGGCGATCTCTCAGTGTAGTTTGAGGTACATAGTGGAGTAAGGCAGGGATGCACAATCTCCCAATACAACATCTACACAGAGAATATAATGAGGAATGTGAGAGAAAACATGCACAACGCGGACTACCACACTATAAACATCTGTGGTTTTGAAATCCCTGAACTAGAAGAGTGTTATAGTTCTAGTTCACTAGAGAGTTTTCCAGAGATTTTTCTGTCTTAGTTTGCAGCCCCTGATGGCTGAACAAAGCACCAACACGACTTCAAGAAGCTGGCCTCCATGGGGAAGATCTTTGTATCTAACGACAAGAAATGGAAGTTGGGATTTATTTAGGAAGGTTGTATGGGTGGGAACCAGCTTGGGATATGGAGTTACGAATGTATTGTCTGGTTAGGCTGGTGGGGACGCTTGTGTGTTGCCGGGGCCCGAAAGGGGAGCACAGAATAGCAACACTGTTTACCTTCCACGCATGTCGTAAAAGGCGACTAAGGAGGTTATGGGATGGAGTTGGCTGTCCCATCCCATATAGGGTCAGTGACCCAAAGCCATCTGAAGTCGGATGTGTTAGGCCGACAGGCGCAGATATCGCAGCAATGTTGTAAACCATGACACAACGCATTCCTTTCTCCGGACTACATCCTGTTAATCTGCAGGAGTTTGAGAACGAACGCAGAAGAAGAAGAGAAGAGGCTGGGAAATTGCATCAAGCGTATTGCATCCTCATCTTTTGAAGACAAGTTCAGCATCCATACGGTAGTCTACATCTTGTCTGCAAATATATTCCTTCCGCAAGTACTGCAATTCCCTTGCTCGGCGATTCCACTCACATAAAAATCACATTTATTTTGGAGAGAAGAACATTCAGCGCCACGCTGAAAATCCTGCTGCTATCCCTTTACATCAAACTAGGTTTGATAAAGAATTTCGTGAAAAAAATAGACCGGACTCGACAGCCTTCCGATACCTGCATGAAAAAGTATCTCGACTCAGTGAAGCAAAGATTAAAAGAGGGAAGTTTTTGTGGTCCTCAGGTTCGAGAGCTCTTAAAAGATGACCAGTTGAATAATTTACTGCAGGATGATGCGAAAAAAGCATGGAGTGCTTTTTACCTAGAGTCCACCTACTTTCTCGGTAATGATAGGACAGAAAACTACAGGGAAATAGTAGAAGGCATGCTGATGAAAAATCAAATACTTGGCTGTAGTATGTCTTTAAAGATCCACTTCCCATCTGGATTTCTTTCGTAAGAACTGTGGCATGTTTAGTGATGAACATGGTGAACGTTTTCATCAAGATATCGCAACAATGGAACAAAGATACCAGGGAAAATAGTCAGCTATTGCTGGGTGACTATTGCTGAACAGTCACCAATGCTCTCAAATAGCTGTACAAGAGACAGGCGAAGAAATCTAAATAGTCTATGATTTGATTTTTTTACAGGTATTAAACGTTGCATTATTACTATTGGCATGCATTTCGTGATGTAAACATTCATTTTTGCATATTACCCAAAAAAAACTAGGGACAATTTTATGATTTGACTGTCATATTCGTGCCTAGAATTTCAAAATGGATAAGAAGTAAGTAATATCATTTCAGTAACATAACTTTTGTAAAAATGTGTTGACCAATGTGGTTGTTATAGTTCTCTTCTCTCACTTGCATTGATTTAAACTTTTCGAAAAATTCATTTGGGTTGTTTCAAATATGTCAGTTAAATGTTCTACATGTTCGTTCCATGAAATAACTTTGCTTTTTTGATTACACGCTAGGTATTTCTTCTAGATCAGGGGTGGGCAAACATTTTTGTGCAGAGTGCCGCATTGAAAATTGTAAAGCTATTGGAGGGCCGCATATAATATTATGTATGTTTTTGTTTAAAATTCTCGGTAAGTAATATATTAAATATTTTTATTGTAAAGAAAGGTAGTTTTACATAATGTAGATAACTTCTGAAATAAATTACATTTCTAACAGACTTACACTATAACAGTATATTTTCTAATATGGATAAAAGGTTTTGCAAATATTTTAACAATGTTCGTGTATTTAAAAATGTGTTTCAGGGCCGCAAAATATCCAATGGCGGGTCGCATGAGGACCGCGGATTGTAGTTTGCCCACCCCTGTTCTAGATAGTTGATATTGTATGCAGCAGGAGTTGTGACTTTAATCTCCGAGTCACGAAGCTGCATAATATTAGAACACATAATATTAAAAAGTTGGAACAAATTCCCGTGGTTTGAACACATCATTCCTTAATGAACATTAGTTAATCGTTCTGATGTTTGAATTTCAACAATTTCTGAAACATCGTTTTTCTGTTGTAAAATTGTTGGAACACCACACTTCATCCTGGTGTTTTTTTGCCTTTCGTGGGATGTCTTGTGTCATTGTTTTGTAACTACATTTTGTAGTTGGTCTGTTACTGCGTCTTTGAAAATATTCCATTCCTTTTGGCTGTTATATTTTTCATTTGGTAAATGTGAAAATTTGGAGTCACTTCTTTTATACAGCTAATCACCATTTTTTTACTTCTAGAGTTTTCAGGTATATAACTTTTTCCTGCCATTTACGTGTTTCCTTTCTTTGTGTTATTCTTGTTTATTCTCTTTTCTCGGTTTGTGTTACAGGTTTGTAATCTATATCTAGGGCTATAATCTATCTCTCTCTCTCTCTCTATATATATATATATATATATATATATATATATATATATATATATATATATATATATATATATATTTACTGCCTGTGTTAGTAAAAGAAATTTGTTATTAGCATTCTGTTCTACGCCTATTGATCAATTCCTCCCTGTTATTGTTTCGTAATTAGCGCAACAGGACACACACACACAAATGAAGCAAGACAGCACCCCCCACCCCGAAAAAATGACATTTACCTTGACCCCCCCAGCCCAAAGATGACCTTTAAATTGACGTGATGAACTTTATATTTATGTTATACATATGTGCATGTATTTAGCTTCATCATGTTCTATTAGATTATACATCTGTTGTCTACCATTGTGGATGATATAATTCATTCTATAAACAGCAAAGAGAGAAACGTTAACAAGAGCCTTCCCTACAACATCATTATTATCTTAAATGAATCTGTGACTATCTCTGCAATGTAAATGTATTTTTGTTTCCAAATTTGTGTTACAAAAATTATTACTTATCAACAGCACTGCTACTATGACTTTGCCACCCTGTGAGTCTACGCTCCCACACCTATAAACAAATAAATAAACAAATTTTATTTTATTTTATTTCAGTCCTGTATAATGTTTTTTTCATGCTTTCTGCTTAGTGTTTGCACTAATTAGTAACTATAAATTAAAGTTTTGTGAATGGAAAAACATATTTGGAGTGTCTTAAAAAAATACTACACAAAAACACCACGTAAATAATTTCAACTTGTCAGTGCAAGCATGTTGGAAACACAAAATGAAATGCTTACTGATGAAAATGCACAATTTTAAATGTCTCATTTGGAATACTCAATTGTGGCAGTATCAGACATGAACCAATTTGCTATTTCCAAACAGAAAACTGAGGATCTGTGCCATAATCTTGAATCATTTCTGTCCCTACGCTTTTCTCCTGTGCTAAAACATCTCCAGATATTGCTGCCATGTAGCTGTTGCCATGAATATCTCCACGAGTGCTTGAATTATAATCCTCCTGTTTGTGTAGTTTAGTAAAGTAAACATTTATCGTTCAAATTGAGTTGATATCAGCAATACTAAATACCAAAATATATTGCACTGATCATCAAAACAATGATGTAACATGTAAGTGTTATTATTGTGTTTTCAGACGTACTGGACAAACGACAGGAGCTTATTAACAGTCTTTACGCATTAACATTACAATATCTTATCTATGTCAGTAATTACAATATAATAATGTTAGCTGTATTAATTGTTGCATTATAAATACCACATATATTAACAATTATAACACTACCCCAGTATGTTATGGTGGACTCAAAACTATATCTGGTAAGCAACTTACAAGACCCAATAACGAGGATTAAATGTTTCCATTTCCACACTGTAAGTTGTAAACAAGAGAGTTGGCTTAATACTGTATAATACCTATACACATGAATAGGTTGTTTAAGCATGATCAATCGGCAATATACGACATGTGGACTCATTGGAAAACCACCTTCTAACGTAACTAATTTGACTTTTCCATGCTTTTCATCAGCTGATGACACAACATGCCCACCCATCACAAGTGATGATGATCATTTGTTACATCCACTTTTTAATTCACTTAGAGTTATGTCCTTGATTATGAGTTCATGGATGTCTAATAAGCTCTATTCTGGGCGCAAATGTCTATGGACAGTCCGGGCATGTAATGACCACTATAGATCGTTTGTGGTCTACCCGTGACTTTCTATCTACTCCCTGCTGCATTTCTCCTATTTTCCCAAGATGCTGTATCTTTTTTGACTGTAGAGTGACTTGTAACTCTATTTTGAGCAAGTTCTTCCCATGTATGTTGGTCTATTTCAAAGGCTTTTCAATAAGTATTTAACGAGTCATTGTATAGTGCGTTCATCAATAGTTGTCCACCTATTTTGTCTATTATCTCCGTAATTACTGAGCGTATCGACTCCATATTTTGCATGAGTGAATTATTTCATAACCACGTTAAAGATTTATGATTAATTATTACCTAGATTGAACGGATTTATCGCAGCAGTCGCTACGAATGTCATTTTTGAGGTAGCAATTCTTGTTGATTGACAAAAAAATAGAGTACAGTACCATTTACCATGTTCTGTGTTTTATTTTATACGGTCAGTTGATATCGGCAAGAAACACGTGAAATACTAAGAAGTAGCACCATATTTTTTTTTTCATAGTTATATATTAAAATATTAGCTAAACGTCAGTTTCCTCGGAGGTGTATCTCATATTCGATGTGTTTTTATTGTGATGTATTCAACATATCATGTTTGTGTAAATTATTACAGCGTTTTATAAAGCAGCATTTACAACTATAATATAACCATGTCTTTGAAAGTTAAATTCGTTTCATAAAAAAATATAGCTATTAGATTGTACCCATATTTTTCACAAGAAGAGCAACGTGGTACTCTATATCATAGTATTTCTAAGCCCTCAGAAAGAACACAGCACGCCATGGGTATAAACTGCAAAATACTATCAAGGTGGTTACGAGAAGATAACCATAATTTTTTTTTAAACTCAAAAGAAACGAGAGGAAGAAGAAATGTTGTAGATAGTTTCGACGAAGAAATTATTAAGAGAGCGATTCATAGAATTTTGGACTTTAAAGAAGCAATGACAATAAGACATTGAAAATATATTTAGAAAAGAACCACATTCACATTCCGAAAATTATATTATGGAGATCTGTATGGGGTTCAGGATTTACATTTTGCAAATATACATGTGGCAGAAGCGTCATTTGTGAGAAACCTCATTTAGTAACTATCGGAAGTAAATATCTGAGACAAATTAGGGAGATGCGTAAAGAAACTTATGATATTGTATATATAGATGAAACATGGATAAACACTCACCACACCAATGAAAAAGCATGACAATCTGTAGATGGGGATATTAAGAAATATGTACCGAGCAGTAAAGGTAAAAGATTAATAATGACACATACAGGTAATAGACAAATTGGTCTTTTGAAGAATGGTAACTCATTTTCATTTCGACATCTACCGATAATCGAGACTACCATGCAGAGATGAATGGTCATACATTTAGAGAGTGGACAGAGAAGACTCTACTTACCTCATTAGATAGACCCTCCTGTCTGGTTGTAGACAACACTTCCTGCCACAATGTTGCTGCATGTGAAGATAATGTTTTTACAACCTCGTCTACTAAGGAAGACATTAAAATATGGCTTAGAAAAGAAAATATTTCATTTAATGAACTGCACTTGAAACCTGAGTTGCTGATGTTGGTAAAGAATGCACACAGAGCGAAGACTTTCCACATTGATAAAATTATAGAGGAGCATGGACATATATGTATAAGACTACCACGGTATCATTCACATTTAAATCCAATATAATCTTTTTGGGCTAAAATTAAAGGAGCCGCGGCATTGGAAAATAAAAACTTCAAACTTAATTGGTTGGCTGATTGCTAAACCAGCGGTTCATTGGCTCATGCTTTTTGACCAAATGCCATTGTGTGATATATGCATGTGTTTGTGAGGGTTTTTTTTCTCCATGTGTTCCACCCCGGAGAGAGAAGCATTTTACTGACGTCATATTGCGGTGGACATTAAATAAGGTGATGGTCAACAGTTTCATAGGGATGAGTGCACACTGGAATGTGTCGTGGTTGCACTCTGCCCAGGCGACCACTAAGCTGCACATGTTGTATGCAAAGTCGGAAAATGACACTGATCTTTCCGCTCCAGGAGGCCGATGTCTCTAGGATCTTTAGTCGGTCATATATCCACAGATTTCCCTCCCAGTTTTTCGTATGACCCATTTGTTAATCTAATTCTGTACACAGCTTTCAACCCCATTTTAACTATGTCCATGGTAAAATGTGTACATGACTGTTCTTGTTGTGCTTCCTTCTTTGCCAGTCTATGTGTCTTGTCATTTCATCATCATCATCAAGTGCCGACTCCGCAACGAAGGTTGGCTGCAACGTATCTCCAACATCTCCTGTCTCTTGTCTTGGTGGTGCACTCTGCTAGACTGTAACCTGTCCATCGTGTAATGTTACTCTCCCACTTATATTTCTGCCTACCTCTTGCTCGCTTCCCTTTGACTTTACCCTCAAGTAAGGTCTTCAATAAGGTGTCATGTCTTTTAATGTGTCCAAAGTATTTTATTTGCCTGATCTTTATTTCTCTTAGTAGTTCTTTCTTCATATTAAGTGTCTTTAGCACCTCTTTATTTGTTTTCTTCTCTTTCCATGATGTTCTCCCTATTCTTCTATATACACACATTTCAAAGGCATCAATTTGTCTTCTAATTGTTTATTTAGTGTCCATGTTTCTGAGCCATACATTAATATGGAATAGATGTAGCATTTTATAATTCTCATTTTTAACTTGTTTGTAATTTGTTTAGATATTAATAATTTCCTCATGTCATTGAAGGTACTTTTAGCCATTCCTATTCTACTTTTAACTTCTGTTTCACATCTGCCATCATTTGTGACTATGTGTCCAAGATATTGATACTGTTTTACTTGTTGTAGTTTCTCTCCCTGTATGTTTATGTTTACCTCCTGTTCTTTTGTGTCTTTGCTGATTATCATGGTTTTTGTTTTTTGAATGTTTATATCCAGTCCATATTCATTACTTGATTTATTGACTTGATCTATTAGTCTTTGTAGTTCATGTTCACTTTCTGCTAAAAGAACAGTGTCATCTGCATATCTAATGTTGTTTATTATTTTCCCATTGATCTTGAGTCCTGGTATTTCTTCTATATTTTTAAAGATATTCTCTGTGTAGATATTAAATAGGCTTGGTGATAAAATGCATCCTTGTCTTACCCCTCTTCTTATTTCTATGTATGGAGAGTAGCTGTTTTCACACCTTATTGATGCAGTTTGTTCCCAATATATATTTCTAATCAGCCTGATGTCTTTTCCATCTATGCCTATTTCTTGAAGACATTTGATTAATTTTTCGTGTTGGACTCTGTCAAAGGCCTTGCTGTAGTCTATGAAGCAAATATAGATACTTTTTTGGACTTCTATATATTTATCTATCACTAGCCGGATACTCAGTGTAGCTTCTCTGGTTCCTTTGTTTTTCCTAAAACCGAATTGTTCTTCACCGACCTCCATGTCTATCTTGTTCTTAATTCTTTCATGTATTATCTTGAGAAGTATTTTAGTTATATGGCTCATTAGACTTATTGTTCTATATTCTGTACAGTCCACAGCCTGGGCTTCTTAGGTAGTGGTATGAATATTGATGATGTTAGGTCTTTAGGTATATGGCCTGTTTCGTATACATGTATATGGCTTGTCATTTCAGAGTCTGTAAAAATCACAATGATTTGGATTTCTGATGGAAAGACATCAAATATGGTCTTCAGGTGGTACAAGGCAACTTCTAGTGCTGCTATTTCAGCTTCAATAGTTAGAACATAGATGCACGTTAGAACATAAGAAACAAGACCAGATAGATGAAATGAATAGGAGAAATATCAAAATACTAGGAATACAGATACGAGGATTAAAGACAGGGGATGTAAGAATCGATGTCAAAATTACACGTTTCCATACAGTGAAGTTGATCCAATTTTTAATAGAAATTCACGGAGTGTGCTTTACCTGACTTTCGCCAAAAATATAGTATAAGTTGATGATGATGATGATGGTCGTCCGTCGTAATCGACGATGACCAAAAACTCAACCATAATGATAATAACAATAAATAATGTAAATAATAAAAGTTAATAGTGCGTTTTTAAATGACTAACAGTCCAATGCGCGCACAAAATGTTCTTTTACAGAATTGAAAACAATAAAGGGTATCTATGTGAGGTTGAGATGTTTTTTATTTTCTACGTGTCCACTTCTGTCTTGCAGTATCTTGTCTGGATTCTTCCGCCGCTAGTGCTCCCGTTCTAAT